>ML382162.1:15365-132750 GCA_005239525.1 Nicotiana knightiana
TCTTTAAGTTAGTTGTCTATTTAATCTTTTGATTTACTATTTTAGATTAATTCTAGTTAAATATTTGTTTGAGTTTAGTTTAGTGGATAGTTAAATCACAAGTCCCTATGGGTACGATATCTGGACTTCAATTCCTATATTACTTGTCGACCACGTACACTTGCGTGTGCACTGGGAAATCAACCAACAATGAGCACCTGAGTCGCAGGTATGATTCGTGAGCAGGCTAGGCCTATTTATTTATATGTATAACCGCGTCGTATGATCGATTCGCAAGTGGGGCAGATAGATGCATCTATGGTTCGAGCCGTTCGACCCTCGACAGTGCACAATTTATTATTGATGATCCGCGCCGTTTGACCCTCGGCATTTTGTTGCACATGACACATGTTGCGTACTTTCTTGTGATTTATACATGTCTATTGGCCTAAGTATATTTTGAGTTGCCAGTTAAAAGGAAGGAGGATTCATGTGAAAATGGGGAACAAATTGATATTTATTGATATTCTTATCTCTGATTATTTGTTTAATTGATTACGATACTTATGCTTAGTCCTCACCTGGTTATATCTGCCTGACTTATAGTGAGTGTCTAATTGACCTCCCGTCACTACCTCTCTGAGGTTAGGCGGGATACTTACTGAGTACACGTTATTTTCGTACTCATACTACACTTGTTGTGCATTTTGTTGCACAGGTACATTCATAGCAGTGGATGATTTGGGGACTTAGATGGGCTGCATCATCCGAAGGCGTTCCGCAGCTGACAGAGTCTCCCTTCTATATATTTGCATTTATTTTAAAGTCTTTGTCTAGTTTTTTCCTCGAACAAGCGTTGTATAATAATATAAATTCTTAGAAGTTGCTCATGTACTTGTGTCACCGGGTTCTGGGGATGTGTTGGGATTTATTTTATTAAACTGAATGGATTTGCTGTCGTATCTAATTTACGAAAATTTATTTATTGATTATGAAACGCTAGGAAAAAGGTAACGGTCTCGAAAATGTTAAACTAGAAAGTATTTCAACTAATTAAGGGGTTGGCTTGCCTGACAGTGGTGTCCGGCGCCATCACGACCCATAGAATTTTGGGTCGTGACAACATGGTATCAGAGCTCTAGGTCCCCCCAGGTTTCACGAGTCATGAGCAAGTCTAGTAGAGTCTTACGGATCGGTACAGAGACGTCTGTACTTATCTTCGAGAGGCTACGGGGCTATAGGAGTACTTCCCTTCTTGATTCCTCATCGTGTGATTTTATTCCCTTAAGGCGTATGCCTATGTTTCCTTCCTACTCAATCTTACACGTCGCGAAGCGTTTGTTATGAATCGAGAATTTGAGGAGTTGTAATGGTGCTACATATATGGTGCGCGAAGTCTTCCATGCATAGTTGTTTGGGCTGTTGTTGTTTCCCTGCAAGAAGAATGCTATGTTGTTTCAGCCAGTAGCTGTGTTTCTGAGAGCCTTGAGGTTATGCTCAGGTTGTGATGATGCTTACTATTAGTAGTCGCGCGATGTAGGTATGATGATAGAATGCTTGCCCATATGTTGGGGTGATGAATGGTTTGAAGGGAGGTCTTCTCAAGGCGTGATTTCGAGATCTCAGTATTGTAGTTCCGGTAGACGAAAGGCATTTGGATTGTAAATGGTCAGGTTTTGGATTGATAAAGTAGTAATACTTAGTGTGTTCAAGTGAGGTGCTATATTCACCGGTGATGTGGTATTGGTGTTTGATCGAGTAGAATGCGTTAAGTTCGCCGGTGTTATGGTTCTTCAGTTGCATTGGGTTAAAATGTTGTGAAGCAGTGTTGAAGGAGCGGTCGTCAGAGATCGTGGTGTGTGTAGTGGTTCAAAACTTAATAGTTACTCCTAGTGAATACAACTTGAGAAAGATGATCTTCGGAGAGTCTGAAGTTGTGGTCATCTGCTGGGTTAAGAGCTACGAAGAATGATATTGAATGGAGGCCGCAGTTGAGAAGCATGTGATGAAGGAAGTCACGAGAGACGTGTCAAATGGTGGCTAAATTTTTGAAAGGCCAGGTGGAAGGAACGGAAGTCGGTAGTTGCTTAAAGGAAAGAGTTTAACGAGTGGAAGAGTGGCAGTGTAACACATGAGGTCAATGGTAAGACGGCTGACTATCTTGAGGGAAAGTTGGAGTGATTTGAGAGTTGTAGTGGATCAGAAGATGTGGTAGTGCAGTTAGTAGATGTTCAGGAGGAGCGGACAGACGGACAAGGTTGGTGAATGAGAGCAGGATTAGGATGGGGTATTGATGTCGTAGAAGGTGTGCAGTGCAGCGTTGTTGGACGGTGTCAGTTGGTGATTTTCATAGTTGGGTTATTTTTTGGGAATAGGTTAGCGGTTGTGTGGTTGGCCAGTGTCTGCAAGGGATCATAGTGGATGTTCGGTAGGAGGCAAAATGTGTGAATGGTGTTAGGGGATTTGGCTAGTTAGGGAGTGCTAATAGGAGAATTCGGAAAGGCTGGATGGGTTGGGTGAGTAAGATCTTGTTAGCAAAGGAGAAAGGATTTTAGCAGGGTCTATAGTGGTCAAGAGTAGCTTCGAGCTAAGTGGGGGAGTCCCACCAGCTGCAGTTGGGTTGTGGGATTGTGTTCTTATGGGGTTGCGGATTGTCGACATATTGGCAAGTTGCTTCAGTTAAGGGAAAGGAATAAAATGTAGATTATGCATGGGATTTGATAAATATGTGCAAGTAGGTCCTATTGGACCAGGATTAGGCTTTGAAAGGTTCAGAATTTAGGCTTAAGGCATAGGCCAATGGTAAGGGCAGTGACTCAGTCACGTACTTCATTGAGAGGATGTTCATGTGCTATAAGAGTCTTGGAGTTGATCGTATTTGGGGGCCAGACAGAGTGGGCGACTCTCAACAGTGTTCCTAGTAACTTTGAAGGTTAGAGAATGCAGTGTTTAAGGGTTTCAAGTAGTAGTATGATTGAGAATCGAGCTTTTGCAGCGTAATTTCTGAGAAAGGGAACAATGATTGGAGTGTTCTATGTTATTTTCAGCATGCATTATAGTATTGGAGGAGTGAGAGAAATAAACTACGGATTGTAGAAATGATTATTGGAAGGGTGTGAGATGGGTTGCGGGATTTAGGCAGCATGGTCTCATGAGTCAAGGTCACTCGGAATGAGTGAGGATTGAGTTTGCTATGAGTTGATGGTAGTCACTATTATCTCCGAGGCAATTGAAGATGATTAAAAGGAAGATGGATTTGGTTAGCCATGGTTGAAATGGCACATGTGCGGCAGTGATCAGTTCCTTCGGTGTGATTGAGTATGTGTATGGTTTGTCCAGATGTGTGTAGGGCATGTCGTCCGTTGTTATAGAGTTCATTGGAAGCATTCAAGAGCTATGGCCTATCAGGTATAGGCGGATCCCGTAAGGTTTATGGTGGTCCAGACCACTACTCAAGGAATTTGCATGTATTGAGATTGTGAGAATTCGCTCGAATGTTGTTATGATTCTCGTGAATTGAGGTAAGTAAAGGTTTTCTATATGATAAAGTGTTCACCCTATTAGTGCTTCAGGGATTATGATAAAATTCCTATGATATTCCATATTGGCATGTTGGGAGAAGTAGTTGGTGTGGAACTGGAAGTAAGAATAGAGATTGCGGTTCGGTGTTAACAAGGATTTCATGATCTCAAAGGATCAAGAACAAGGAATTTGAATGTTTAGAATGAGCTGATGTTGTCTCCAGTGTTACCTGAGATCGATATTCGGTGGAATAGGCTTGTGTCCTGGTCATGGGTTCTTGATGTGTTTTGCAACATTTGTGTGATCAGGAGTAGGGATGTGCAGACTTGTTACCTTGCATGGAAAGTCGTGGGAGCTTGACCACGGGAAGATGATATACGTGTGCCAGATAGTCTCCAGATTGATTGAGGATTTAGACCAAGTATAAGAAAGTGCAATATTGCTTAACTGAGAATTTATGCCTGGAAGGCGTTCGGTTCAGTTGATTATGGATTATGGGGTGTCTGTCCCGGATATGACGGTTGTTCTTGTGTATTATGAGAAGAATCAGGGTATTATGGACCCAGGTGAAGCTATTAGCTTAGTTCAGTGCAAGCGAAATCGAGTTGAAGTGTGTTACTGGATTTAAAACAAGATTTTGGGCTTCATACGAGTCAGGTGTGTTCATTTCAGTATAGCGCTCCGTAGAGAAGGGGTGTTGGAATATCAGATGTTGTTTCGTCTTTGTTGATTCATGTATATTATGATCGTGCCGTATGAGTTATGAAACGGCTTGATAATTTCTTATGTGTTGAGATTCCGTGTAGTGATGAGGTTATGTGAGCAGAGTGGCTCTTGAGATTCAGTCTCCCCGTAATGGTATTATGCAGTTAGCGTGCTTGTGACCGGTAGTCAGTGATTTGTAATAATGAGCAATTCAGCTCTGTGTTTATCTCTTTATGTAAATTTTGTAATGGGACCGGGTGGCACGTGGCCACGGGTATGTTATATGGATTGGGTTGCACGCCGCAACAATGTGATGATGAGTAAGGTTCCTGTATTTATTTTCTTATGTTATACTTCCTGTACTTTGGGGAAAGTTTATACTAGTTGAGTGAGTTTGAGTAGTCCTTTCCTAAGTCATTTCTTATTTATCATGTTCGAGTTGTGGCTTATTGGAGCTTTATGGCATCGTGTGTGACTGTTGGTCATGTTTGGGGTGATTTGATGTCTGAACAGTTCATACTGGGTGAAACGAGATTATTGGATCAGGGGTCAAGTGCGATGAGATTATGTGAAGTAAACTACAGGAAAATCACCATTATTTGGTCTGCAATGAGATGATGATCTAAGTCAAGAGAAAGAATTTCAATGTTTTGGTTAACTCTGCAGTTGGTTAGGAAATTTCTACTTATCTCCTCCGTTGTGGTGGTATCGTCAGCATTATAGCATGATGTATGTATATATCTTATAAAGTGCATTGAGAGCATCGTATTCGTAGAATTTTGGCTATTAAGGTTCAGGGAGCGTCATTGTGGGTAGATGATGGATTATGCGGTGCATGGTACTGATTCAGCAAAAGTACGCAGATGTGTTCTGGTGCCTCGTGTGGTAGTTGATATGGTGTTCATATATTAGAAACAGGCCTGGAAGAGAATTTTCGGTGTTGGAATTGAGTTCAGAATTGCTATATGGATAAAGGAGGTTATCTTCAGATTTTATCAAAGCTTATGTGTTCAACTGGGTTGTGGCAGCACAGGCAAGTGCACAAGGTGTTGGTCAGTGATTTCAAATAACTCAAGAGAAGTTCTTGGCACGTTCGAGGAAGAAGGTCTGTTTAAGTGGGGGAGAATGTAACGAGCCGACCAGTCGTTTTGAGCCCTAGCGCGTCGTTCAGCAGTTGGAAGTCATGAACAACTTCATTTCAGGTATCATGACTTGTGCGTATGGTCGGAGTTGAGATTCAGGAAGTTCGGAGTTAGATTGGAAGGAAGATTCTCATTTGGGAAGTCTTAAGTTGGAGAAATTGATTAAGATTGGAATTTTGAGCAAACGACCTCGGAATCAGGATCGAAAGGTTCCAACAGGTTCGTATGATGATTTCAGACTCGGCGTATGTTCGGATCGGGGTTTGGATAACCCGGGAGTGTTTCGGTGTATGTCCGGGTCGGGGTTTGGATAACCTGGGAGTGTTTCAGCGTATATTGTGGAAGTCAGCATTTTAGAAGAAATTTCCTAAGTTTGGGTTGGAAGGCATTTCAGAGGTATTGACGTCCGTTTGGGATTCCGTGTCTGGGAATAGCTTCGTATGGTGATTCTGGAGTTGGGAGCACGATCAGAAGTGAATTCGGATGTCCATAGGTTATTTTGAAGTCATTTGGCTAAAGATAGAAAATTTTAAGGTTTTGAAGAATCCGACCGGAAGTGGATATTTTGATAACGGAGTCGGAATGCGATTCCAAAAGTTGGTGCAGGTCCGTAATGTTGAATATGACTTGTGTGCAAAATTTGGGGTTAATCGGAGGTGATTTGACGGGTTTCGGCATCGGAAGTGGAAGTTTGGAATTTCAAAGTTCATAAAGTTGAATTTTAGCGCGATTCGTGATTTTGGCATTGTTTAATGTGATTTGAAGCCTCGAGCAAGTTCGTGTGAGGTTATGGGATTGAGTTGTGTGTTTGGACGGGGTCCCGAGGGCCTCGGGTGTGTTTTCGGGGTGGTTCCGGGTTATTTCCAAGTGTTTTGTGCTGCTGTTTTTTCTGGTGTTTTTGGGGGTTCAGTGCGATCGCGGAGAAGAATTTTTGGGAGCTGGAATTTGGCTTATGCGATCGCAGAAGGTGAAATGCGATCGCGGAGAAGGCTGGAGATTGCCTGTGCGACTGCAGGATAGGCAGTGCTATCACACAGGGGAGTATTTGGGAGGCTGAGGCTTGGCCTGTGCAAATGCATGGCTGGAGGTGCGATCGCGGAGGGGGCAGGAAAAGGCCTATGTGATCGCGGGCAGGGTTGTGCGATCGCATAGGGGCTGTGTCTGGGCAGTTTTTAATTTAAAATGGGGTTTTGGCATTTCTTTCTCTCATTTTCAATTGCTATGGGCGATTTTGGAGGATTTCAAAGGGGAATTTTCATCAAGCATCAAGAGGTAAGTGATTCCTTCTCATTTCCAAGATAAGTTCAAGATTTATTCATGGAATTAGACATGAAATTGTGGGGAAAGATTGTGATTTTTGAAGGAAACCTAGAATTTGGTAAATTGGAATTTAACCACGAATTGAACATGAATATTTGAGTAAATTGTGTAATCGAGTTAGTAAAACTACGGGTAGAGATTATCTTCAAGAAATTTCGAAATCCGGGCACGTGGGCATTTTGGTCATTTCATTGAGCAGGGTTGGGGAATTATATATTTTGAATTTGTTACAAATAATAGAGTGTATTTTCATTGAATTGTCGTTATTTGGATAGTTTGGGGGCGTCGTGCATCCATTGGAGTCGTCGGGAGGCTTGGAAGTTGTTTATGGAATTTCGGAGCGAGGTAAGTCTGCTTTCTAACTTTGTGAGGGGGAATTGTCCCCTTAGGTGAACTAAATGAATATATATATGCCATTACTTGCGGGGGCTACGTACGCACAAGGTGACAGGAGTCCGTGCGTAGCTACTGTTATGCCATGTCCGGGTAGTCTATGACCCACTAGCACGCCTTACTTGTTGTATCTGCGATTTTATCAATGATATTAGCCTAGTGATATTACCGAGTTAATAATTGAATACTTAAGACGGTCAGAGCCTATTTTCCTTAATCCCTTGAGAAGGAACTGAATCCTCTCTTGTATAATTGTGTTCCGGATGAATCGGTAATATTTAGAACCGTAGTAAAAATTGATAAATGAATATCCAGAATTGACTTAAATACTATCTTCATGT
Source organism: Nicotiana knightiana (assembly GCA_005239525.1). Classification (NCBI taxonomy): domain Eukaryota; kingdom Viridiplantae; phylum Streptophyta; class Magnoliopsida; order Solanales; family Solanaceae; genus Nicotiana; species Nicotiana knightiana. Next base: position 22,768 of record ML382162.1, read on the forward strand.
TCACCTAAAGAGAATTTTATCACTTCTTTGAGAAACCACTTTAGTGATGAAATTTGGATCCACTGTGTGATTATGTGTACTTATGAGCACCTTAGTCGCATTTGGATCCACTGTGTGATTATGTGTACTTAGTGCTTAGTCTATTTTAAATATTCTTGATATGATGAATTAGGAGAATTGCTTAAAAAAGTCGTGTCTATATAAAGTGTAGTTTGATTGCTCGAGGACGAGCAGTGGTTTAACTTTGAGGTGTTGATGATAGGCTATAATTACGTATTCTAGTCGCTTATTACACTCTATTTTACTGCACTTTAATTGAGTTTGAGCTTTAATCGCTAGTGTTTTGCACCAATTGTGTGTTTTATGCCTTGTAGAAGTGATTCCGAGCTATATAGATGTTATGGAATGAATTTAAGTGATTTGGAGCTTTGAAGTCTGAGTAAAAGATCAAGGAATTAAGCCGGGATCGTGTTCGGGGGTCAAATTTGATAGTTGAGAACAAACAAAGACTCGAGGAGGCATATTGTGTACTGTCTAGTAAAATAGACATAACTTTTTTCTCCGAACTCCATTTGGGCTATATAATATATGGTTGGAAATCTAACTCAAAGGGATACAACTTTTATGTTTTACGTTTTTCCAAATTCCAAACGAAACAGGATAAAAAACGCGATCAAAACTGTGACTACGGACATGATGCGGACTAGGGCAGAATAAAACCCCACTAGCGCGACCTCTAGCGTGAGATTAGCGCGGCCGCGCTAATGTCGGCCTGGAAACTTGTCCTTTTTAGTTTAGGAGAAGGTATAATTGTTTGGGTCCGACCCTACTTAGTATATATACATGGGAGAACGTTATTTTGGGAGATGGGACATATTTTGGACGCAAATTCGACCTAAAGAGGCAAGGAAGGCAATTGGGCATCAAACCATATCTCCTTCTCTTGTGATTTTTATCATTCTTCATGAATTCTTTTGTAGTTTTCATTATTTTTATGAGTATCTAACTTTTCTAATCTAAGGTTTTGGTGGAACCCGTTGGGGATGAAATTATTGTGATATTAATATAGTTTTGCTTGGTTGTTAATCTCTATTTGTTCAACTACATTCTTGTTGTAGTTGATTGAAGGGCCCTCAATTGGATGTTCCTATTTGTTATGTATATACTTGAGAGAGAGTGCATATTTAGGTAGTTGTTTGAACAACATCACTCCCGGGGTATAGGCGAAATCAATAACCGAGGGTTTAGAGGTTGAATTAGAGATAACGATACCTCGGGTGCAATCTAAAGTGAACTGTAATGCAATTTAGATAGCGTAACTTGAGAAAGTGCGTCTAGTGGATTATCACAATTACTTGAGAGAGATTTATGTAACTAGAGTATTCATGATTGATAGAGACAACTGCGTCAAAACTATAGGAAATATACAAGAAGATATTCCATCAACGGGGGAAACCATAACCTTAGACCTTTATTACAATTGTTTACACCTTATTGTTAGTTAATCTTTAGTTTATTATTTTCGTTCAGCTTTAGTAGTAAAAACACCACCAAGTGATATTCACAAAGTTTGAGTAAGTTGATTATTGAGAATTTAGTAATCTAAAACAACAATTGATACGTTAGTTCCCTGTGGAATTCGACTATGGGATAAATAATCAGATTATATTTGCAACTCCCACTTAGTCTTTTTATAAGACATAGTTGAGCATGATCAAATTTTTTGGCGCCGTTGCCATGGAATTAACGGTATTATCAATTGTAGTTGGAGGAAAATACAAAATTCCTAAGTGTAGTCAATGTTCTTTGATTTCATTCATATATTGAATTTATTTTATATGACTTAGTACAACCCACGACGGAGAATTTGGCCACAACAATAGTAGTCCCACAAATACAGTCTAAATCTTTTTAGACCACGAACAACATGATGCACTTGTTGCAGAACAAGGGGCTATTTTCGGGGTCGAACATTGCGGATCCTCTATCAGCTTGTCTCATGGACCTAGATGAAGCTAATGGAGAAGACTTGGCAGAGTGGGAACTTGCTCTTGAAGGACAAGATTTTTGGAAAAGGGAGCTCGAATTTGAGCCTTTGCACTTAAAGGGAAGAAAAACTCCTCCAGCCAAGGACATTGATGATACGTATTTAGTTGACTCCAGTGTCATTAGTGTTGAGGATGTTGACAATCCTAAAATTTATGTAGTTGAGCGCATTAGTACACACTCCAAGCATTTTTCCACATTGTGTTTGGATGATGATATGAAAATAGAGTCATCCGAGCCACTTGAGGAGTCAAGGAAAAAGGAACAAGATGCCTACACTCTGGAATTCTTCTTGCCAGAGAGTCGGGACTACATACCTCATCTAAAGGCCAAGGATTGTAAAATAGTACAATGGTTGCTCGGGCATATTAGATTTGTTCCACCACCTCTGGAGCACGACCGAAAACTTGAAGCCAAATTGGGGGTCCAATTCATAAGTTCAAAGTGGAGGCAAAAGTGATTCGCGTCGTGCCACGACGTTAAATCAAGCGCTTGTTGGGAGGCAAACCAACATTATTTTTTTTATTTATTTTAGTTTATTTTATTTTTTTATTATTGTATTTTTCTTGTAATGTCGATTTTTGATTTTTTTAAGGAGCATGGAATGAAAAGCCATTGGAAGGATTCTATAGCAAACCAAATGGTTGGAACTAAGTGTGAGGTACCCGCATGAAGGACTAGGCCTGGGAGAAGTCTGAGTACCCCATGAGATGCTAGTGCTTCGGCCTTTGGCCTACCAGGGAGTTTCTTTTACCCTCTTGTATATATGAGTGTGTATTGGGGACAATGCACAATTTTAAGTGTGGAGTGAGGAGATTGTGTGGGTGACTTTCTATGCTATTTTAGTTGTGATTGTTTAATTGAATAAATTTAAAAAAAAAAAGAAAAAAAGAAGAAAAAAATTGAACTTTTCCCGATGATGGATCTATTAGAAAATTTTCTTGAGGGATTTAAGTCTAAAAAAAAAAGATTTTCTTTTGTTAGGTACTGTAGCAATTCCCCCTTGGTTTTTCTTTGTGCCACGGTTCTTTTTCAAGGGTTTTGTTTGAACCGGGTGTAGTTAATTTTTTTTAGGAAGAGGAGCCATTGTTTTGTGTTTTGAATTGAAGCAATATCTCTTGACTTTGTTACTCCTTGAGAATATCGAGTACTTTGGTTGTGACTCTTAGGCTCTGTTTTTGACTCTTGGATAAGTACCTTAAATTGTATGATTTTAAATTTGCTTAACTTCTTTGACTAGAGTGTCTTGATGAATCCAATCCTGAGTGAGTTATGTGCCATGTGTGTGTGAGGTTTGTGGGTTATTCTGTGCATTGCATTTAATGCATAGAACTTGCCCCGTGTGTTTGCAAAGCGAAGTAGTAGTTTTGTTCAGTCTTGGAAGTGATATAGGCATTTTTTTGTTGAGCCAGCTATGTATATTTTACCCGCCTAATTTTATGTATCGTAGTTAACCTCTTTGAGTCTATAATCCTGTTTCTTTGGCAACCACATTACAAGTTTTACCCATTTGTTTGAATTAACTATCTATTTGAACCTTTTAACCTCTTATGAGAACTTGAATTGTTATGAACTGTGTAAAAGTTAAAGTGTGGGGTGGTTGGTTTGGCTTTTGAGTGGAACTAATGAAATAAGGAGAAAGTTGCACTGTTTTGAAAAAGTAAGAGTCACTTGGAAAAAAAAAAGGAAAAAAATAGTTGTATTGTTGTGAAAAAAAAAAAATTCCTTGACAAGTGGTGACTCTTGATGTAATTGTGCTTAAAGAAGTATGGGGGTAATAACATTAATGTGAAGGAGGAGTTTGGTTTGACATAAGTATGGGGTTTGAATGTTAAAGTATATGTATTAAAGTGCTTAGAGAGGTGTAGTCACTCTTATATCTAAATATATCCTGCCAGTCCCGCAGCCTACATTACAACCAAATAAAGTCCTACTTGATCCTAGACAAAATGAGCTCAATTAGTAGAGTAGTACACTACGGGCAAGCCTATGGTGCATCTTTTTTGGCACATGAATGTTATTTCTGAGAGTGAGTGAATTCTTTCTATCTTAAGTTCCTATGTGTTCTTAAATTTTATTGTGTGGAACTACACTCTTTTGTTGTGTGAGGGCACTTGAATCATGAAGGAAAGGTAATGTCAGTGACCACTATTTAGAGTAAGTGGGTGAGTTGTGAATAATGCGTGGTACTTGAGAGTCAAATCTTGAGGTGAAGATGTTAAACTTTAGTGCTTAGTCTATTTTAAATATTCTTGATATGATGAGTTAGGGGAATTGCTTAAAAAGGTCGTGTCTATAGTAGATGTAGTTTGATTGCTCGAGGACGAGCAATAGTTTAAGTGTGGGGTGTTGATGATAGACTATAATTACGTATTTTAGTCTCTTATTACACTCTAGTTTACTGCACTTTAATTGAGTTTGAGCTTTAATCGCTAGTGTTTTGCACCAACTGTGTATTTTATGCCTTGTAGGAGTGATTCCGAGCTATATAGATGTTATGGAATGAATTTAAGTGATTTGGAGCTTTGAAGTCTGAGTAAAAGCTCAAGGACTTAAGCCGGGATTGTTTTCGAGGGTCAAATTTGATAGTTGAGATCAAACGAAGACTCGAGGAGACAGATTGTGTACTGTCTAGTAAAATGGACATATCTTTTTGCTCCAAACTCCATTTGGGCTATATAATATATGGTTGGAAATCTAACTCAAAAGGTAAAACTTTCATGTTTTACGTTTGTCCAAATTCCAGACGGAACAGGGTAAAAAACGCGATCGAAACTGCGACTGCGGACCTGGCGCGGACTGGGGCAGAATAAAACCCCACTAGCACGACCTCTAGCGCGAGATTAGCGCGTCCGCGCTAGTGGCGGCCTGGAAACTTGTACTTTTTAGCGTAGGAGAAGGTATAATTGTTTGGGCCCGACCCTAATTAGTATATAAACATGGGAGAATGTTATTTTTGGGAGATGGGACATATTTTAGATGCAAATTCAACCTAAAGAGGCAAGGAGGGCAATTGGGCATCAATCCATATCTCCTTCTCTTGTGATTTTTATCATTGTTCATGAATTCTTTTGTAGTTTTCATTATTGTTATGAGTAGCTAACTTTTCTAATTTAAGGTTTTGGTGGAACCCGTTGGGGATGAACTTATTGTGATATTAATATAGTTTTGCTTGGTTATTAATCTCTATTTGTTCAATTACATTCTTGTTGTAGTTGATTGAAGGGCCCTAAATTAGCTATTCCTATTTATTATGTATCTACTTGAGAGAGAGTGCATTTTTAGGTAGTTGTTTGAATAACATCACTCCCGGAGTATAGGCGAAATCCATAACCGAGGGTTTAGAGGTTGGATTAGAGATAACGATACCTCGGGTGCAATCTAAAGTGAACTGTAATGCAATTTAGCTAGCGTAACTTGAGAAAGTGCGTCTAGTAGATTATCATAATTACTTGAGAGAGATTTATGATAACTGGAGTGTTCATGATTGATAGAGACAATTAAGTCAAAACTATAGGAAATATACAAGAAGATATTCCATCAATGGGGGAAACCATAACCTTAGACCTTTATTACAATTGTTTACACCTTATTGTTTGTTAATCTTTAGTTTATTATTTTCGTTCAGCTGTAGTAGTAAAAACCCACCAAGTGATATTCACAAAGTTTGAGGAAGTTGATTATTGAGAATTTAGTAATCTAAAACAACAATTGATACGTTAGTTCCTTGTGGGATTCGACTCTGGGCCAAATACTCTGATTATATTTACAACGCCCGCTTAGTCTTTTTATAAGACATCGTTGAGCGTGATCACCAGAAGTTCTCGGCGTATGAAGTGGTGGAAGCCAGTTTCCGAACCCAGCCCGGGAGATCCTGAACTGCACCGGGGTTCCACTCGACGGATGCATCATTAAGAAGGAGTTAGTGCAAAAGAAAGAGAAAACATTTAATTAATGAAACGTACTCGATGAGTCAAAACTTATGCTTCATATTCCATTCCTCGGGGAATGGCGTCCTTTTAGTTGGAATCAGGTCGGAGGTCCTGACTCGAACAAAGTGGCTCATCCACCCTCTATCTTTATCTTCATCGATGCTAGCAAAGAAAGACTTCGAAGATCGACATTGTAATTTTATCAAGCCTCCTCGATAGAGCCGAGGACTGTATAGTGTAATCAGATGGTCGAGGGTAAAAGGCATCCCCTCGAACTTACTCGAAAAATACCTAATCAGGTGAACAATTCGCCAGAATGAAGGATAGATTTGGCCGAGCGTCACCCGATATTGTCGACAAAAGTCGAGAATCATTGGATCTAGAATGGGCAAAGAAGGTTCTACGAGACCTAAGGTGAATGGGTATGTATATACGCTTAGGTAACCTGCTTTGAAAGTGGTTATGTCCTCTTCAAGTGAAGGGATATCCACTTGCAATTCATCCCCCCAACGGCAATCTGCCTCCACTTTCCCGAGTCTAGTTATCAAGGTAATATACCGAGACATGGGTTCACATCATCCTGGAACCGAAGCTTTATCGATCTTAAAGTCGAAAGACGTATTGCAAGGCCCAGGGGTGCATTCCTCAATACGGGGAGGAACTACCACTTTACTCTTCGATGGGCGTGAAGACGAAGAGGCTTTCTCTTTTTGGGGAACTGTCTTAGAAATATTTGCCATTTTTGTTGTGAAAATTCAGAGGAAGAAGAAGAAGCTCGTTAGGGAATGAGCACAATAAAGGGGTAAATGCAGAGAGGAGTTGATAAAGATTTGAAGATATCGTAGAAAGTAAAAGTTTGAAGAGTGAAGGGTTGGGATATTTATAAAGGCTGTCTACGCGTGTTGGAAAAGCTAAACGGATGACCAATAGACGTTATCAATTAATGGTTTTCGAAAACTGTGCAGACGTGACCTTTGCACGACTTTTCAGTCACACCAACCGCTGACCTCACGCAACTGACATCATGATTGGAGCATCGAAGGGTCGAATCAAAGCGTTTTTATCCTTTCATTCTATGAAATTTGGGGACTATCTGTATACGATCGATATCGGAGAGCCCGATTTCGAAGTCTAAATTATGCTTTGAGCCCGAGCTCGGACGACTCGAAGTAAGGGTCGAATCCGATATGAAAATGGACACCTCGAGAGAGCAAATCGAAGGCCTGATACGGTTTAACCTGAGACAGTACAATCTCGATAGCACTCAAGAAAGAGCGAGAATCTCTCAAGGACACGTGGTTAAGGTGTGATTTGTGAGATGAGGTTTGTACGAAATAGTACAAATCCGTACTGGGTCGTTATACAGTCTAAAGGCAGGTGATCCTCCTTTAGCTTGTTCACTTTCTTCCTCAGCTCCTTCACCGACTCCTTTGATGCACGGGTATTCTTGAGCCTCTTGGTTGTTTAACCAACGAATTAGCTACCCTTATCAAAGCTATTTTTAGGATGAACACGGGTTACTGATAATCATAGAAATAATATTGAATAAAGAGAAATGAGTAAGAGACAATATTGCAAAAATATAGAAAAGCAAGGTAGATTGTATTCCAAGATCCGATCCCCTTACAAGTTATATTTCCTTCCTTTATATAGGATGTTTCTTAATATAACATTTGTTTCTTGAAATAATGTCTCATTAATGACTAATTATTACATTAATGAGGCGTTATCAAGGGCAACCGTAACTGTTATGTGAACGTTACATAACGTTTGGGCTATTTATTGGGGATTCCTGAATCTATCTGTAATTCTTTCCAGATTTATTCAGACCGTGTCCCTTCCTTGTCTCGATTAGATTGAGTTTCCCGTGGCTGATGAGCTCGAGGGTTTGCCGAATCATGCCTCTTTGTTCCGTACCTCTTCAAAGAATCACATCCAGCTGTTGCGTTCTCCTGTGTCCACATAACTGGCTGAGTTGTCAAGAGTTCGCTTACGTGTGAGACTCTTTTTTTACTAATACAGATAGTCCCCCACTTACCATATATTTATCGATTAATATTTGGTAAGTGGATACTCATTTATGGCGGAAATATTTTGCCGCCGCTTTGCCTCGAAACATCGCCCCTTTTTATGAACATAGGCGTCGTTTGTCACTTCCATTTAATGCTCACACCACGTGTCCTTATCATATTGGTTCTGTGTTTACTCGGAACCTTTTAGGGCTTTTTGCGGCTACATCAGTTCCGAAGTGACACCTTTAATTATGAATTTTCATTATTGTTTTTCCCATTGTTGACGGTTGCCTTCAAGTATAAATACCCTTCTTCCTTTCTTGACTTCCACGAAACATTTTATAACTTGTCTCCTTTATTTGTAAATAATTTCCATTTCCTTTGTACATGTCTTCATCAAATCAGCCTAAAGGAATAATAGATGTGGAAAAATTAACACTTTCTTCTGCCCCTACTAGGAGTCGGAGGAGCGGTAGATTAAAGAGTTTAGGATCCATTCCTTCTAGAGGTTCTTATTCCTCTCATATAATTTCTCCTCCTTCCGCTAGGTCTTTAGTTTCTCGTAGGGCCAAGTCTTCTCGTTCTTCATCTAGAGGTAAAGACGATCATCTTTGTGAACCTACAATTGATGAAATTATTCCCGCTGATTTTGTCTTTACTAGAGAAAACCCAGTTCTTGTAGACCAATCTTCTTCTTTAGACAGTGTTGAGAGATATTCAACCCTTATTACTGAGGGCCATATTTCCCTGGTTCGTAGGTATTGTTCTTGGAGGTCTGATTTACCTGTTTATGTTCCGAACGGTAATCAAAGAATAACGTCTTATAAGATGGGTTATTATTTTGTTTATACGTATCCTTTTACATTAGGGTTTAGACCTCCCATTGATCCAGTCATAATCGAGTTCTGCCGTTTCTTCGATACTTTTTTGGGGCAAGTTGGTTCGCTTGTGTGGCGTGTGGTCGCGTGTGTTAGGTTTTTAGCTTCCTTAGCCTCAGTTCCTTGTACTTTTAACCATCTTATTCATCTTTATTTTCCTGTCTTGTTTCGTCAAGGGGTTTTTACTCTGGTTGCTCGAAGTAAGAGAGTGTTGGTAACCCCTGAGGATGACAAGGACAGAGGTTGGTACCTCCGGTATGTCGTTGTTCCCACTGTTGTCGCTGGTCCCACTGCTGGTTTAGTGGGTGAAGAGAATCTTCCCTTCCATGAGAAGTGGAATCGTGCACGTGAGTACATCTTTGATTCACATTTGTTTTGCTTTGAGATGTTTATTGATATCGTATCTATTTCTTCTTTTTCCAGCAATCATGGGTACTGTTGAAAATGTCTCCAGTATCTGTGACTGGGTAGAAAAACTGTTGTTTGTCGCTTCACTAGAAGAAAGGTCTTGGAAGTACTTCGCTGGGAAGTATGGTTGGCATGTAAAAACCCACGGTAAGTGAAGTTTTTTACTTCTTTTCTTGCTAGAGTCTTATTTTACTCTCGCTTAACCTTCCCCTTTTTGATAGGGTTTTCTGCTCGTGGGGTGTATGCTTCGTCTGTTCCAAAGATGTCTCTGGCCCAGGCCCAAGAGATTATTGTTAGCTCATCTTCCTTGAAGAGGAAAGTGGGTGAGTCCCGTTCTGAAGAAGAAGAAGAAGAAGAGAAGGAGGGTGCTTTGGTGCACAGGTCACAGAGAAGGCGGGTGGTTTTGGACGAGGAGTCTACACCCGTGACTTTGCCTTCCGTGTCTGCAGTGAGACCCTTAACTTCTGAAAATGTTTCACAGTCCCCTATTCATGATTCTGTTGAGTACTTGTTCCATGAAGGTTTTGATCTTGCTCCTGATGATGTTCCTTTAGCTACTGTCTTTCCTGACTCTTTAAGAGAAGATGTTTCATCGGTTCCTCGTGTTTCCTCCGCTCCTTCAGCTATTACGGTTTCTGCCGTATCTTTACCTGCGATTTCCTCGATTCTTTAATCTTCCATGCCTGCTATTTTTCCCGTGACTCCTTCAGTTCCCCAACCCTCAGTACCTGTTGTTGTCCCATCCGTGCCTGCTTCCATGCCTTCCATTAGGGAAGTAGGGTCTTCCAGCAAGGAGATGCGGAGGGTGATGATAAGGGTTCCGGCTGAGGGAAGTCTTTTCAAGAAGACGGGTGAGCCCGAGGTATGGCTTAAACCTTTGATAGGTCCCACGGAGAAAACCAAGCTAGCTAGCCATACAACCCTTATATGGGCCAATGAAGTGGTGCATACCTCTATGAAGGTACGGTGCAATTCTATTTCCACATGTGAACTTTATCATGTCTAAATAATTTATCATATCTGATTGGTTTTCTTCTTGTAGATCAACCTCATTAGTATGGAGCTTATGAAGAGGATCTCGAATTCAGATCAGGAAACAAGAGAATTGCAAGCTGATCTTGGTAATCTAAGGGCACAATATGATAGTTTGAAAATTGGTATGGACGCCTTAGAGGAGGAGAGGAATACCTTGAAAAGACAGCTGAGGATTACGGCAATGGAACTGGCGGTGGAGAAGGCTTCTTCAAACCTGGCTGATAAGGATAAGAGCATCATGGAATCCTTATTTGCTAAACAACTGTCTCAAGCCTCGGAGGAGATTACGAACTTGAAGGACTTGCTAGGGCAGAAGGAGGTATACTCTGGCGAGCTCGTACAATCACTCTCCCGGACCCAAGAAGAACTGTGTGATGCATTAAATAGAGTCCAAATTTTGGAGGAGTCGATCATACCTCTTAGGGCTGCTCATGAAGCTGCCGAAGCGGAGAAGGATGGGTTAAAAGCCGAGCTTCAAATTTAGGCAAAAGATTATGACGATCTTGAAGTAGTGGATGTTGTTGATGTAAGCTAGGCGTATATGAATTCTCGCCTTAATACATTGACAGAGATGAGTTAAGAAGGTTTCGACCTCAGCGCTACAATAACTAAAATTAAAGAGGCTATGGAGAAGACTCAACATGGTCTTAATCTTTCTGATGATGAAACTCTTGCCGCTCTTTCCTCTTCGCCTCAAGGTTCTCCCGTTCCTCTTGTTAATGACGAAGTCATCCCTCTTCCACAAGAAGATTGAAGTATTCGTTTTCCTTGTTTTATTTATTGGATTGGTGGTTACCCCCAGCTCCATCGGGGGTAAATTTGGATCTTTGAAGTCCCCAACTAACAACTTAGGGGCACAAAAATGTAATTATTATATGCGGCTAAGTACTAGTTAGTACTTAGTTCTTACTTCGCCGCTCTTTTTGATATGAATGCAACTTATGAATTTTTGTTTTGAGCTTCTGTTTTACTCTTAAGTCTTTTGCATGTCTTGCTTTATGAGGTTTTTAGTTTTACCTCTAAACTTTCGCATGAAAATGCTAGAATCACTCGAACCTTTTTATAATAGGCACGATGTTTGTACAAAATATAAGCCTTTGTTTATGATAGGCTTTTTTTATGAGATAGGGCCCTTTTTTATTGATGCTTAATGAAGAAGATGTCTCAACTTCATAGTAATGCAATCTAGTGATAGGAATTTTTCACATGTTTAGAAATGTTTCTAAGGGATGTTTTTTTTTGAACTTCCACGACATTTTACATGTGTTTGTCGTCTAAGACTCATGTTGCAACTGTTTTTATTTAACAGATTTGATATACACTTGTATTTCGTAACTGTTTTTCATAGGTAACAACTTTTTCGAGTTAATACAAGGAAGCAACTGTTTTTCATTAGTAACAGTTATTATAAAATTTGGGGTTTTTACCTGCAACTGTTTTTGTTGGAAACAGTTTTCTAAAAATTACGAGGGAAATGTTTTCTTATCTGTAACTATTTTATTTGATAACAGGTTTCTGGACAAATACAAGAATTTTGATCTTTCATCCATAACTGTTTTATTTGATAATAATTTTCTATATGAGTATAAAGATTTCGTAACTGTTTTTAATCATAACAGTTTTTGAATGAGTACATTGATGATGATCTTTTACCCCTAACTGTTTTTGTTACAACAGTTTTGAATATATATAAAGATGTACATTTCTCCCTCGTAGCTAATACTTTGCCTTTTAACCTGAACATGGTTCGAAGGTTTTTTTAATTTTAGGCTTTAAATTGGATTCTTATGCCGGAGTCTTCAGTTCTTTCAATTTTGCTCGTATCACTTGTCTTGCCGGGTAAATGGATCTTCAGGCTCGAGCTTTGACTTTCAACAGTCTTCTTTGCTTCGTCTTAGACTTCCATACTATATAGTCCCCCAAGTGTTTGAGCTTTGAAAAATGAGATCTTGAGCACTTGATTATTCCTCCATTGTGGTCCTTTTCCTGAAAAGGAAAAACATTCCGGACTTGAGGGTATATAGTTTCTAGATGATGACTGCTTAACCCTTTTAAATATCCATCAGAAAGCGTAACCCTAGACCGAGAATTTTGTTATTTCCTCGCGTCTTTGCATGTCTAATATCATCATTTGGTGATGGGTTAACTTCATGCCTATCATCTAAAAAAGTTAGTAAAATTTTAAATGTTCAATAATAAAATCAAACACGTGATACCAGACCGGGGGTACTTCTTTTCCTTAGAAGTAGTATTTCTTCAGGTGGATGTCATTCCAACTTGTCGGTAGAATTCTTCCGTCCATGGCTTCCAACTCATAAGCGCCCTTCCTAGATATGCCTCGGAATTTGTAGGGTCCTTCCCAGTTTTGATTTAGCTTTCCTGCGCCTGCTTCCTTCGTTAACTGAAAGACTTTTTTGAGGACGAAGTCCCTAATCTTGAAGTACCGAAGATGAACTTTGTGGTTATAGTAGCGCTCAATTGTTTGTTTTTGGGCTGCCATCCGTATTAATGCTGCTTCCCTTCGTGGTTCGAGCAGGTCCAAATTAGTCCTTAATCATCGTCGTTTTTTTCTTCCGTAGCTGTCATGAACCTTATGCTTGGCTCGCCGATTTCCATATGTATTAAGGCTTCTAAACCATAGACAAGTACGAACAGAGTCTCTCCCGTGGCTATTTTTGAAGTTGTTTTGTATGCCCACAACACCGCTGGTAACTCGTCAGGCCAATTTCCCTTAGCTTTATCTAGCCTCTTCTTCAGGTTACTGACGATGACTTTATTCGTCGATTTCTCTTGACCGTTAGCCACATGATGATATGGCGTTGAAGTGATCCGTTTGATTTGCCAGCTTTCGAAGAACTCTGTGATTTGCGAGCCTATGAATTGTGGGCCATTATCACACACGATCTCCCTTGGTATACCAAAGCGGCATATTATGTTTCGCCATAAGAAACTTTTTACTTCCTTTTCTCGCACCTGTTTAAATTCTTTTGCCTCTACCTATTTTGTAAAGTAGTCGGTTAATATAAGTAAAAACGGTACCTGTCCCTTAGCTGGGGGAAGAGGTCCTACTATGTCCATACTCCATTTCATGAAGGGCCATGGTGATATAACTGGATGCAGTAATTCTGATGGTCGATGCATGTTATTGGCAAACCTTTTGCACCTGTCGCATTTAGATACGAAGTTCTCGGCTTCCTCTTTCATCTTGGGCCAATAATACCCAGCTTTGATTAAGGTTTTTACCAAGGATCTTGCTCTTGTATGATTTTCGTAGTGTCCTTCATGGAATTCATTCATAAGAAACTCTGTTTGATTAGGTCCGAGGCATTTAGCTAGGGGTCCTCCGAACATCTTGCGATAAAGTGAGTTGCGCATAAGTCAGTACCGTGCAGCTTTGAGGCGAAGTGCTTGAGCCGCTTTCCTCTTCAGGTACGGTGCCATTCTGCAAAAAATTAAGAATTTCGTTTCTCCAGTCCCAGGTTAAGTTGTTGAAAGTTACCTCATTCCTGTCTTGGTCGAGTGCCGAATGGAAGAGATGGATGACAATTGTGTTGTCTTTATTTGTTACTTCTGTAACTGCTGCGAGATTTTCTAATGCATCTGCTTCCGTATTTTCCTCTCTAGGTATTTGTATTACCTTCCACGTTTTGAACTGTCTTACAAGTTCTCGTGCCTTTTCGAGATATTGGTTTCTCGAGCGATGTAAGTCCCCTGCATTTGATTTACCACCAGTTGGGAATCGCTTATGATTATGATTTGCTCAATTGATAGCTCTCGTACTAGTTCTAGGCCTGCAATGACAACCTCGTACTCTTCGTCATTGTTAGTTATAGGATAACATTTAATAGCTTGCAGTGTCTTTTCACTCGTGGGTGATATTAAGACTATACCTAAGCCGACACCTTTTATATTTGAGGAGCCATCGGTGAATAGGGTCCATAGGCCCGGATTAGCACCGTTAAAAAGTTATAACTCTTTTTCTACCTCAGGGATAATGCTATTACTAAAGTCAGCAACAAAATCAGCTAGTATTTGAGACTTAATTGCAGTCCCAGGCTGATATATTATTTCGTGCTCACTTAATTCTATGGCCCACTTGGCTAATCTTCCTAACTATTCTTGTTTATGCAGAATATTTCTTAAAGGATATCAAGTCACAACGGTGATTGAGTGGCATTGAAAATATGGTCTTAATTTCCTAGATGCCATTATTAAAGCTAAAGCTAATTTTTCCAGATGTGGATATCTAGTTTCAGCATCTAGCAAAGTTTTACTCACATAATAAACAGGAGATTGTTTACCTTTATTTTCTCTTACCAGTACTGCGCTTACAGCGATTTCTGAGATAACCAGATAGATGTACAATCTCTCCCCTTCTTCTGGCTTTGACAACATCAGGGGATTAGACAAATAAGCTTTCAAGTTCTTGAGTGCTTGTCGACATTCTTCAGTCCATTCGAATTGGTTATGCTTTTTGTGAACCGAAAAGAATTTAAAACTTTTTTCGGAAGATCTGGAAATAAATCTCCCCAGAGCTACGTATCTTTCCGTTAGTCTTTGAACTTCTTTATTATTCGTTAGTAATCAGGTATTTATTCTATAGCTTTAATGTGAGCGGGATTTACCTCTATTCCTCTGTTTGATACAAGGAAACCCAAAAATTTACCTGATTGCACTCCAAAAGCGTATTTTTCTGGATTCAACGTCATGTTATACCTGCGTAAAATGTCAAAAGTAATATAAAGGTACTGGAAATGATCTTCCGCCCGTGTTGATTTTACCAACATAGCATCGATGTAAACTTCCATCGTCTTTCCAAGATGTTCTTGGAACATTTTAGTTACTAACCTTTGATAGGTGGCTCCAGCATTTTTCAAGCCAAAAGGCATAACTTTATAACAATAAGTCCCCCTGTTTGTAATGAAGGAAGTTTTTTCCTTATCTGAGGGATCCATTTTAATCTGATTATAACCAGAATATGCATCTAGAAAGCTTAATAATTCATGACCTGCGGTGGCATCAATCATTTGATCTATATGTGGTAATGGGAATGAATCTTTGGGGCATGCTTTATTTAAATCAGTACAATCCACACATACCCTCCATTTGCCATTCTTTTTAGGTACCACCACAGTGTTAGCCAACCAGTTAGGGTACTTTACCTCCCGTATCGAACCAATGTTCAAGAGTTTCTGAACTTCTTCGTCAATCAATTGGTTCTTGAATAGTCCTTGCTCTTTTTTTTTCTTTTTCTGTTTAACAGGTACGAATGATGGATCTTCATTTAGTTTGTGAGTCATCACCTCTGGTGGAATACCTGTCATATCTGAATGGGACCACGCAGAACAGTCTGCATTAGCCTTTAAATAGATAATTAATGTACCTTTCCGATCATGACTTAGCCTCGTGCCTATATACACTTTCCGTTCAGGTTCTTATGCAAATAATGGAATAGCTTCGAGCTCTTCCGGTTCATGAATGACATCCAGTCTAGAGTCCATATCTGTACGGTCCAGTGCATCTTCTATGGCGACTGAATCTTCCCTCACACGGGTGTCTCTTTCCGTACCTGTTTGAATTATTTTTCGTACCTATTTGGTTAGTAACTTTTTCCATACCTGATTGGCTAGAGACGTCTATTTGAAAGATTTCTTTATCTTCTGGCTCTTCCGTCCCTTTTTTGTTATAAAGTGCCACGGAATTTATATTTCTGGAGGTCAGTTGATCACCTGTAATTTGTCTGATTCCCCATTCTGAGGAAAATTTGATTACCTGGTGTAGGATGGATGGTATTGCTTTCATATCATGAATCCAAGGACTTCCCATAATCACATTATAAGCCATGTCAGTATTAATGACTTGGAATTTAGCGTTTTTAACTACCCCCTCAGCGTAAGTGCTAAGTTCAATCTCTCCTTTGGTTATCACCATGGAGTTATCAAACCCTGATATGGATCGTGCCTTTGGGATCACCAGATTTTCCATCAGCATTTATTCCACGACTCATAACAAGATGATATTAACTAAGCTACCTGGATCAATCAACACTCTTTTAACATTAGTGTCATGAACGAGTAAGGATATTACCATGGCATCATTATGGGGAAGCATTAGTCCACCAAAATCTGCATCGTTAAAGGTTATTGCATCTTCAGTTGGATCTTCTCGAAACCACTTTCCGTGGGTAATTGTGACCTTTGATGCTGATTAGCAAACTATTCCGTTCACTTCCTCTCCTCCATGTATCACGTTGACGGTTTGCTTTGGAGAAAGAGGCTTTGTGGGCTCCTGCATGTTCTTCATATATGCATGTTTACCTTTATCACTAAACAATTCTGTTAAATAGCCCTGTTTCAATAAATATTCTATTTCACCTTGTAAAAATCTGCAATCTGCAGTCATGTGCCCATGATCATTATGGAATTCACACTAGTGATCTGGGTTCCTTCTATTTGGATCTGATCGCATCTATTTGAGCCGATTAACCTTGTACCCCATGTTCCTCACTACTGACACAAGTTCAGTAGTACTTACATTAAAGGTATGATCCCCAATTCGGGTATTACCTCTGGGTTGTTCATCTCGATCCTTTCTTCATCTAGATGAGGATGAGCCTACGTCTCTTCTTGGTGGTCTATAATCCGACCTGGGATGAGTATCACGTCCCGAGGGTCCTAAGTAAGGATTATACTTGTTTTTACCTGATCTTCTATCTGATTCTGGACGTCTGGATTGGGTATGATCTTCGTCTCTCGAACGAGCAATGATATCTTCTTCTATTCTGAGTTTAGTACTATACTTGTTATATACATCGTTCCATGTTGTATTTGGGAATTCTCTTAGACTTTCTTTAAGTCGTTTCGTGGCTTCTGAGCTTTTATCGTTTAGGTTGCTTGCAAATGCCATGGCTGTCGAATTGTCAGGTACCCTGGGTAATTGCATTCTTTCTCATTGGAACCTGTCTACAAACTCTCGAAGTAGTTCCGCGTCTCCTTGTTTTATTTTGAATATGTCTTCCATTCTTTTCTCAACTTTTTGTGCACCAGAGTGTGCTTTTATAAATGAATCTGCAAGCTCAGCAAAAGAGTCAATAGAATTTTCAAGGAGAAGAGAATACCAGGTTAGGGATCCTTTGGTAAGTGTTTCCCCAAATTTCTTAACAAAGACTGATTCAATCTCTTGTTTTGTTAAGTCATTGCCTTTTACTCCGGTGGTAAAACAGTCACGTGGTCGCGTGGGTCAGTTGTTCCGTCGTACTTAGGAACGTCAGGCATCTTAAACTTCTTGGGTATAGGCAAGTGTGCCGAGCTTCGCTTCCAAGGTTTTTGAGAATATCTATCAACATCAACGCCCTTGACAATAAGTGGTACTCCAGGAATTTGCTCAATTCGATCATTTTGTTCCTTCACCTGTTTCTGCAAGGTTAGTAGTAAATTTTGTAACTCAGGGTTATTAGTCATACCTGGTCTCGTTTTGAGAGACTCTCTAGGAGTGTCATCCCTTGTTAAGTTTACCAACCCATACTGAGGATTTTCCATGGTAACAGTATTATTAGGAGGTGGTGTAAGTGATGCAGGTGATGCCATTGGTAATCCCCTTGCAAACTCTTGCAAAGCTTGACTCACATACTCTGTAATCATCCGCTTTATGTGATCTTGTTCTACTGTTTGATCATTATTGTTGTTATCGTTATTGTTGTTAGATCTCTCTTGGTATTGTTCCCTTGAACCTCTTGGGGATGGAGGAGGTGATGAAACCCTATCCCTCTGTTGGTTGTTTTTGTTGCTGTTGGAGTTCGACATAGTTTAAAGGATATCGATTGGAGAGCAAACTAAGATTATTAGATTCCCGGTAACAGAACCAATTTGTTTAACCAAAGAATTAGCTTCCCTTATCAAAGCTATTTTTAGGATGAACAGGGGTTACTGATAATCGTGGAAATATATTGAATAAAGAGAAATGACTAAGAGATAATATTGCAAAAATATAGAAAAGCAAGGTAGATTGTATTCCAAGATCCGATCCCTTTACAAGTTATATTTCCTTCCTTTACATAGGAGGTTTCTTAATATAATGTTTGGTTCTTGCAATAATTGCTCATTAATGACTAATTATTATATTAATGAGGCATTATCAAGGGCAACCGTAACTGTTATTTGAACATTACATAACGTGTGGGCTATTTATTGGGGATTCCTGAATCTATCTGTAATTCTGTCCAGATTTATTCAGACTGTGTCCCTTCCTTGTCTCGATTAGATTGAGTTTCCTGTGGCTGATGAGCTCGAGGGTTTACTGAGTCGTGCCTCTTTGTTTCGTACCTCTTCAAAGAATCACATCCAGCTGTCGCATTCTCCTGTGTCCACATAACTAGCTGAGTTGTCAAGAGTTGGCTTACGTGTGCGACTCTTTTTTTACCAATACATTGGTCTCCTTTGTAAGCTCCTTCAATGCTTTCCCGTGGGAGTCAACAGCTTCCAGAATCAACTTCTAGTTGTCAAGGATTTTCTTCTGGTTGTCCAGAAGTTCCTTTAGCGAATCCTCAACTGAATGGGCTACCTATGGAGGAGGGGGAGCAGCCTGGGATGCCATAGATATAGAAAGTACAGACAACTTAGAAGTAGCTGCCTGCATCTAGTTTTTGATACTGGCAAGTGACTGGCTCAATCTGTGGGCAGTCAGAGGATATGCCCGGGATGTAGGTATGCGTGGGTTTGCTGAACTGGAGGGTCCTGGAGCACTCTCAGGTATGGTTGGCTCGGGCTGAGAAGCTTCCACTACAACCACTGGCTCTTCAGACTGGCTAGTGGAAGAAATGGATTTACCCTTGAACTTCTTACTCTTTGGGTTGTCATCACTTTGAAGGTCGTACCACGAGAACTGGGCTTTGGGATTTACCTTGATGTCAAAATTCCTTTTGTCTAATCCTTGGTCCTCAAAGTACATGGTTAGGAAATTTGGGAAGGGGTAAGCTCTATCACCTTTGTTCACTACCCGGTTGATGAATTTGGACATTACATTCCCGACATTGATCGGGTACCTAGCCATAATAGAAGCAATCAGCACAGCCCGCCGGAGAGGAATAGTATTTTCATGGAGAGTGGGGTCAAGCCTGCTTCAGACGAAAGTCTCCCAACCTTTGGCCTCAAATTTCAACGTTCTCCTAAAAATTGTCTTCCCCGCTTGAAACCAGTCAGGGGTTTCACCTGGGATGGCTAAGTGCTCCGCTAGCCAATGACGGGCCTCATCACCCGCATCCAAATTCTCCAGGTATTGTGTTTCATCTTCCTCATCAAACTCTAGATATGCATTCAATGCCGCCCCATCAAAAGGTACAGTGAGATTCCTCACCATGGTAGCTTTGGAGTCCTTCTTCAGAAAGACAATTTTTTGTAAAACTCCTTTACCAGGTGTTCATTGTATTTTCACATTAGGGTTGAGTGGCAACAGATCCTTGGTGCAGAACCTGCGCTTTGGTATCATTGACCTCTCCTTCCACCATTCCCAAAATTTTTGAAAGGCCGGCTCACTGACGAATCTATCTTGCCAAGCCTCAGGCTTCCTTGTTCTCTAAAGTCCCCCAACTTGGGGTTCACCCCCTGTTTGGGGTTCATCCTCAGCTGCTTCATCTCTGGAATGTTCACCTGACATGGAAGTTGTGGGTGAGGTGGAGTCTGTGTGGCCACTCCCTGCTGCTGAGCCTTCAGCTGACTCAGAATGGGCTGAAGCTTGGGCGGGGGGAGAGTCGGAGGGTTCATTGGTCAACCTAAACCTCTCCAGGTAGTCTTCTATGTATTCTAAGATTGATTCTGAAGAGGCTTTGGAAGGTACATAATCACTCTCCGAATGGGAGGCAACTTTGTATAGTGTTCAGATTATTATCCTGGTGCTTTTCATAGCTTTCCGGACCTTTGGACCAAGTTTTATCATTCCCTTGCCTCGCCCTCGGGATGACTCTCCCCTGCCACCAGGTTTACGACCACCACCTCGGGATTGGACCATTTTCTGCAAGTTTAAATAATTTAAACATTGTTAGTACCCAAGCAATGGATAGATGGGAGCACAGAAGAACATCAGATACAAAGTAAGGAGTTGTAGAAGTGTGACCGCAGACCGCGTAAAAGCTATAGCGGTCCGCAGTGAGGGAGTTAGAGAAGAAAGACCTCTCTAAAAGTGGGCACCGCGGACCGCATAAAAGTGACCGCGCGGTCAACACTCAGTCCTCGCGGACCGCAAAAAAGCGATTGCGGTCCGCAGAGAGGAAAGTACCCAAGAATTAGTTCTCTGAATGTGGCCACCGCGGACCGCGGTCCGCACTCACGCCTCGCGGACCGTACAAAAATGACCGCAGTCTGCGGAGAAGTGGGATGTAGATCACCCCATCTCTGAAGTCAAGCACCGCGGACCGCGAAGAAGCAATCGCGGTCCGCGGTCAACACCTGGAGACTAATAATTCAAGTACCGCGGTCCGCGAAGTAGCAACCACGGACCCGCTCATACCAATAAACTACGGTTTCAATTTGACAATAAATTTCAAGTTCAAATGCACATGTTATGAAAACCCTAAGTGTTTAATCAGTGAAATGAACTACAAATGGTCTAAATTGAGCATTATGAACAAACCCTAACATGGTTAATGGCTTAAAGAAGAAAAAGGGTGAAAAAGAGAAGAAAATCTGCCAAATAAAAAAGAAAATAATCATATTAAGAAGTTATGGAATCATAATTACACTTAATAGATGTTGGGATGAAGAGTAGATGAATGAAATGCACACTTGAAAGTATGAAGCTTGAGACATAGGTAAAATTTTACTGTGGAGAGTCAAAGTGCGTAAAGGGTAAAATAAGGCCATGGAGGTCTATTTATAGAAGGGATCTGTGGCCCACTGTACCTACCCTCTGCGGACCGCGAAAAAGCGACCACGTTCCGCGGTCCTTCAATGTTTCAGGGCAGTTGGACAAGAGGTCACCGCGGACCGCAAAAAGTCAACCGCGGTCCGTGAAGAAAAATTCAGAGACACGGTTACTTCTGAGAGGGCTCCGCAGACCGCGAAATGAAGACCGCGGCTGCGAAGCAAACTTTAGAGACTATTTTCCTTATGAGATGGCACCGCGGTCCGCGAAAAAGAGACCGCGTCCGCGAAGCAAACTTCAGAGACTTGATATTCCAATACTTAGCTTTTAGACCTGCATCAAAATAATTCCTACAACATCCCAAAACCAGTTAGTGAAAAAATGAGTCCTATACTACCAAGAAAATCAAAGAAAAACCAAAATAAAGACACATGGGTTGCCTCCCAAGAAGCGCCTAATTTAACGTTGCGGCACAGCGCATGTTACCAAGTTCATTTGAGATGGAGAAGTGCCACCACATGGTTGTCATAAATTTTTGTCAGGTAGTGCTTGAGCCTGTGCCCATTAACTCTGCAAATCTCCCCATTTTTGTTCTTTAGATCAAGTTCACCAAACGGAGTCACAAACAGAACTTCAAAAGGTCTGCTCCATTTTGACTTAAGCTTTCCCAAAAATAGACGTAATTGAGAGTTGAACAATAGAACCAAGTCACCTACTTTGAACTCCTTGCCACGAGCATACTTATCATGAAGGTACTTAATTTTGTCCTTGTACAAGGACGAACTGGAGTAGGCATGGAATCTGAATTCGTCAAGTTCATTAAGCTGCTCCACACAAAGATTGGTTGCCACATCCCATTCAAGATTCAACTTCCTCAAGGCCCACATGGCCTTGTGCTATAACTCAACCGGTAGATGGTAAGCTTTCCCAAACACCAATCAGTACAAAGACATACCGATCGGGGTCTTGTTGGCAGTCCTATAAGCCCATAGAGCATCATCCAACTTCTTTGACCAATCGGTCCTATTTGCATTGACCGTCTTTGACAATATACTCTTCATTTCCCTGTTTGAGACTTCAACTTGGCCACTCGCCTGAGGATGATAGGGGGTGGTAACTTTGTGATTTACACCATACTTTGAAAACAAGGTGTCAAAAGCTTTATTACATTAATGCGACCCCCCATCACTAATGATTGCACGAGGCGTGCCAAACCTTGTTAAAATGCTCTTCTTGATAAATGCAACAACACTCCAGGCCTCATTGTTGGGTAGAGACACTGCTTCCACCCATTTATAGACATAATCCACCGCCACGAGAATGTATGTGTTCCCACAAGAGCTAACAAATGGGCCCATGAAATCGATACCCCATACATAAAAAATATCCACTTTGAGAATAGTATTGAGAGGCATCTCATATTTCTTTGAAATTCCCCCGGCCCTCTGACACTCATCACATCTCTTGACTAATTCACCGGCATCTTTGTACAATGAAGGCCAAAAGAAACCACAACTAAGCACCTTTGAAGCAGTCCTTGCCCCTCCATGATGCCCACCATATGGAGAGGAGTGGCAAGACTCAAGAATCGACCTTTGTTCTTCTTCTGGTACACATCGCCGGATGACCCCATCAGTGCAAATCTTGAATAAATATGGTTCATCCCAATAGAAGTCCATGCTATCCCTCCGAAGCTTCTTCCTTTGGTTAGAAGAGAGCTCAAGAGGAACAACACTCGTGACAAGATAGTTGGCAATGTCGGCAAACCATGGCATTTCTTGCATTGACACCAAAAGAAGTTTCTCATCGGGGAAACTATCATTAATTGCAAGCCCATCACAAGGTTGATCTTACTCCTCCAATGGAGAAAGATGGTCGGCCACTTGGTTTTCGCTTCCTTTTCTATCCACAATCTCCAAGTTGAACTCTTGAAGCAGCAATACCCAACAAGTCTCGCTTTGGAATCCTTTTTGGTCATGAGATACCGGAGTGCCGCATGGTCAGTGTGAACTATGACCTTGGCACCCATCAAGTAAGGACAGAATTTGTCCATCGTAAAGACTATTGGCAAAAGATCCTTCTCCGTGACAGTGTAATTGATTTGGGCCGAGTTCATTGTTTTGCTAGCATAATAGATAGGGTGAAAGATCTTTTTCACCCTCTGGAGTCACACATAAGCTCCAAATATCTTGCTACACCACTAGAGTCACACATAAGCTCAAATAGAGAGCTCCAATCGGGCACGGTGATAATATGAGGTGTGGTAAGCTTGTGCTTCAACAGTTCAAAAGCACTCATGCAGTTTTCATCAAAATGAAATTTGACATATTTCTCCAGCAATTTTCACAAAGGATTGACCACCTTAGAGAAGTACTTAATGAAAAGCCGATATAACCCGGCATGCCCAAGGAAGCTCCAGACTCCCCTAACTGAAGTTGGTGGTGGTAACTTAGAAATCACCTCAATTTTTGCTTTGTCCACTTCAATACCGTTCCTCGAGATTTTGTGACCCAACACTATACCTTCTTCCACCATAAAGTGGCACTTTTCCCAGTTCAACACCAAGTTGGTCTCTTCACAGCGAGCAAGGACTTTGTCAAGATTACTCAAACACTCATCGAAAGAGTCCCCAACTACACTAAAGTCATCCATAAACACCTCGACAAAGTATTCAACCATATCTGTAGAGATAGCCATCATGCACTGTTGAAAAGTGGCAGGTGCATTGCAAAGGCCGAAAGGTATCCGGGCGAAGGCAAAGGTACCATAAGGACATGTGAATGTAGTTTTCTCTTGATCCTCCGGGGCAATCAAAATCTGATTATACCCTGAATACCCATCCAGAAAGTAGTAGAAAGCCCGACCCGCAAGCCTATCTAATCTTTGATCCAAGAATGGCAAGAGGAAATGGTCTTTGCGGGTCACTTTGTTGAGCTTGCGGTAGTCCATACACACCCGCCATCCTGTGACCATTCTCATTAGAATGAGCTCATTTTTATTTTTTTGGACCACCGTCATTCCACCCTTCTTTGGAAAACATTGGACCGGAGAAGTCGAAGCGCTATCCGAAATGGGGTAGACCACGCCCGCGTCAAGCCATTTACTGATTTCTTTCTTTACCACCTCTTGCATTGCCTCGTTGAGCCTCCGTTGGTGTTCCATGGAAGGCTTTGCTCCATCCTCCAAGATGATTTTGTGCATGCAAAAGGCGGGGCTAATACCCCGAATGTCCGCAAGAGTCCATCTGATGACTTTCTTCCTCCTCTTTAGCATATTTAAAGTTGAGTCTACCTGCAATTGGGTTAGGCAAGAGGACAGAATAACATGAAAAGTACGGGATGGACCAATATATTCATACCTAAGGTGGGAGGGTAGTGGCTTCAACTCTTTGATCGAAGGCTTTGTTGGAGGAGTCATCTGGTTCTCCAAGTCCAATGATAGCTTTCTGGGACCATAGGAGTAAGAACCCATGCCTTGAAGGGCATTGGTACTTTCAAGAACAACATATACCACGGTGTCCTTGTGGTCCAATAAGGCAGCCTCAACTGGATCATCAACATGGATCATAGAGCTTGCATCATCAATAATAACCTCACGAGGTCCATAAAAGAGCATACTTCTGTATTGTTGGGCTACTTCATCGATTTACACACATGGAATACCACCTTCTCATTGCCCACTCGAAAAGTGAGCTCCCTAGCTTCCACATCAACCAAGTCCTTCCCCGTTGCAAGGAAGGGACTTCCCAAAATGATGGGGACCTCAAAATCCACTTCGCAATCCAAAATGACAAAGTCTGCGGGCAAAATAAATTTGTCCACCCGCACCAATACATCATCAATTATCCCTAGGGGCCTCTTCATCGACCTATCCTCCATTTGCAAATGCATTGAGGTCGCCCTAGGTTGCCTGATTCCCAATGTTTTAAATACCGAGCATGGCATCAAGTTTATACTCGCTCCAAGGTCACACAAGGCTTTAGTAAAATCCTCACCCCCGATTGTGCAAGGAATGGTAAAAGCTCCGGGGTATTCAAGTTTGGGTGCCATTGAATGTACTATGGCACTCACTTGATGAGTCATTTTGATGGTTTCACATTCCATAGACTGCTTGTTGGTGATTAAGTCCTTCATGAACTTAGCGTACCCGGACATTTGTTCCAAGGCTTATACCAACGGGACATTGATGGAAAGACTCTTCATCGTGTCAATAAACTTCTTGAATTGATTATCTTGCTTTTGTTTGGCAAACCGTTGAGGGTATGGAGGAGGGGCCTAGGCAATGGTGCCTTGTCTTGTGGGACCACCGGTTCTGGCATATCAATCAGGTGTTCCCTAGAAGGGTTCACATCCCTTTGAAAATCCTCCCCATTATCTTGGATATCAATTCTCACCTCACTTGTAGTTAGCTCTTCCACCATTTTCTCACTTTCAATTGGTAACTCATCATGGGGCACTTCATCATCATCAACAACAACTTTCCTTTTCTTAGAAGTACTTGCTTCACCACCTTTTCCACTTCTCGTGGTCCGGCATGGCATGACCGGTATTATTATTGTTTCCACCCTTGGGGTTCACCACCGTATCACTCGGTAGTGCACCCTTTGGGCGTGTGTTTAAGGCACGAGAAATTTGGCCCATTTGTACTTCAAGGTTCCTAATGGAGGTATTGTGAGAGGAAAACTGAGCATCGGAGTCCGCATTTCGCTCCATCATATGCTTGAACATGTGTTCAATTCTCCCCATATCATTGCTTGATGAGCTTTGTCCTTGAGATTGGTACATGGGTGGGTTGCTTGGTTGTTGGTACATCAGGGGCCTTTGAAAGCCCGACCCCCGATTACCATTGCCACCCCAGTTGTTGTTGTTGTTGTTGCCTCCACTCCAATTATCATCATTGTTGTTCCCCCATTGTCGTTCATTGTTGTTCTCCCAATTCCGTGTATTGTTGTTACTGTTCCAATTTCTTTGTCTTTGATTTCCCCAACTCTGATTGTTGCCTTGGTTTCTCCAGCTTTGATTGTTTCTTTGACTATTTCCTTGACCTTGGTAGTTATTAGCATACATCACATCCTCTTATTAGTCATCATATTACTCTTCTTGATTATATCCTCTTGGCCCTTGGTCACCCTAATCATTGTTGCTTTGCTTAGAATTTCCCCGGGGTCTTCTTTGGTTCATTCCCTCCATGGAATTTACTTGCTTTGGCCTTTGTAATTGTTGAAGCTGGGCCTTTGCAAGTTGGTTCATAGTGGTCGTGAGCTCGGCAATTGCTTGCCCCTGTTCTTGTAGTTCTTTGTGAAGACTATTGACACTGGTCTCACCCTAAGGTACGTTTGCTCTACTTTGCCAAGTTGACGATGTGTCAGCCATCTCATCTAATATCTCACATGCCTCCGGGTAACTCAATTTCATGAAATTTCCACTGGCCAACTGATTGACCACACATTGATTGACAGTGTTTATCCCTCGATAGAAAGTCTGCTGGATCATGGCTTCATTCATGTCGTTGTTCGGACATTCCTTAACCATGGTCCGATATCTCTCCCATATCTCATGCAAAGGCTCGTTGGGTTCTTGCTTAAAGGCTAAGATTTCATCTCGGAGCGCCGCCACATGACTTGGGGAGAAGAATTTAACAATGAATTTGTCCGCGAGCTCATCCCAAGTAGATATTGAATGGTTGGGAAGCCGCTCGAGCCAATCAAGAGCCTTCCCCCGAAGAGAGAAGGGGAATAACCGAAGTCTCAATGTATCCTCCGAGACATTCATTTGTTTGCTACCCCAGCAGGTATCCACGAAACCCTTAAGATGTTTGTAAGCATTTTGATGTGCGGCTCCGGTGAAATAACCCCGCTGCTCCAAAAGTGTAAGCATTAAATTTGTGATTTGAAAATTTCCCGCTCGAATCCTCGGGGGGACAATGGCACTAGCATACCCCTCGTTTGGAAGGACCCGAGGGGTGGCTCTAGCAGTTGGTTGTGGGAGAGGGTCTAGAATATCATCTTGAATATTGTCCTGTCGGCCCCGTCTAGGAGGAAGTACTTGGTTGATTTCATCTTCTTGATTATCATATACCTCTTCCCCCGCATTAATATTGATTGGATCCGCCATTAGCACCTAAATGGATTCACCAGAAATGTTAAAAACAGAAAGAAAGAAAAACACTTAACACTACTATTCACGTAAATAGTCAACACCGTATAACTCCATGGAAACGGCGTCAAAAAGTGATCGGCTCTCACCCACACTACTATTAGAGTAGAAAGATGAGGGTCGGTGCAACTTTTACCCGAGAGGTCAGGATCGATTCCTCAGAGAGTTATGATTTGGAGTGAGTTTCTACGTAATCTAATATTATCTTGTGTTCTTGATTACACTTCTCATAATTGTTGGCTTTTCTTCTACAACTATGATTTATACTAATGCTAATTGTAAATTGACTAACTATATTCTTTTTGGTGATGTTTTCTATTTGGATAAAGGCACTAGCGTTATGACTTTTACCTAGGCGAGTAATTAGCGGGTTTTAATTTCTAAGGCAAAGACGTTGTTAGGGGAACTATAATTTAACCAATGCCAACTATAATATAACCAATGCCCAAAGTTACCCACTCTATACCTCTCGGTAGTTTGAGTGGTTATGCCCTAATTGCCTCTCTCAAGGTCAATTGGGTAACAAATTTGCACAAGCAATTTAGGCTCAAGTAGGGTTTTACTCTCTCGAGGTTTAACCCGTTAATTGGACTATCAATTCTCATTGAATTCATCCTAATTCCTTGTTGGGTTGATTTTCTAGACTAAAGTCCTCTTTCTCAAGAAGGACCCAAGTCAATTGAACACCAATTAGTGTTTGCAACCATTAATTTTAACAATAAAACCACAAATCAACCCAAATATTCATCACCCATAAACATTTAAGCCCTAATTTAGAGAAAATCAGAGAAATAGATGAAGCAAGACCCATGTAATTAATTTATAAGCTAAAATATGAAGATTCAATGTTGAAATGAAGCTAAAATTGCAACAAAAGATGAAAGGAAAATATCCACGAGTTGCCCACTACTGCTGATACAAAGCTTAACCTAAAAAAAAATACAAAGAAGCTATTTATACTCAGCTGAAAATTTTAGACAAAAATGCCCCTGCGGGATCACCGCGGTCCGCGAAGGTCTTCTGGGCTTCTAAAGCTGGGGTGTCTGAACCTCTTAACCGCATACCGCATAAAATGGACCGCGGTCCACGGTGCCTTTAGCCTTCCAAATGAGTCTCTCTGAATCTCCTCACCGCGGTCTGCGTAGAATGGACTGCATCCGCAGTGGAATTTTGCCTTGTAAATACTTCTCTGAACCTCACCACTGCGGACCGCGAAGACTAGACCGCGGCCGCAGTAGACTTTTCCTTGGAAAAGACTTCTCTGAACCTCACCACCACGGACCACAAAGAATGGACCGCGGCCGCGGTGGTCACTTGAGATTGCCCATTTTGTTGTTCTTGGTACTTGTGCAAGTTTCACTCCTTTTTAGCAGGTCTTTGACTAATTGTCATCCTTTTTGCCTAAACCCTGCAACAAGCACGACATGTAAACCTTTGGGCTATTCTATATACAAATGCATCCAAAACTTAAGCAGTTAGAGTATATAAAACAAGGTAAAATCCCTAGTTATCAGCAACCCCGACACTGCTAAGGTCACGGTCTTAGCATGACAGTCCAATATGGCATGATAAGGCGACAACAAATCCATCCCCAAAATGACATCAAAATCTACCATATCAATGAGTAGAAGATCCACACTGGTCTCAAGACCCCAAATAACCACTATAAACGAACGATAGACACGATCTACCAGAATATAATCACCCACCGGTGTAGACACATATACAGGAGTACTCAGAGAACCACGAGGCATAACCAAATAAGGAGCAAAATAAGATGACACATAGGAATATGTGCACCCTGGATCAAATAAAATCGAAGCATCTCTGCTGCAAACTGAAACCATACCTATGATAACTGCATCGGAGGCCTCAGCCTCAAGTCTGGCTAGAATAGCATAACATCGGGACTGGGCCCCACCAATCTGAACTACATCCCTGGGACGGCCTCCTGTTGGCTGACCTCTACCTATAATGACCTGGCCTCTACCTCTAACTGCCTGACCTCCACCTCTAACACCTCGACCCACACCCCTAGCTGGCTGAGCGGGTGCTGGAACACCTGGTGCTTGAACCATGGCACGAGAACCCTTGTGCTGAGAACTGCTCGAGGGAAAAATCTAGCAATGTGCCCCGGACTACCACAAGTATAAAAAAATCTCGGATGCTGAGACTGCTAGCCCTGAAACTGAGCCTGACGACCTGAGTAACCACCCTAAAAACTCTGTAGCGGTGGTGCACTGATAGGAGCTGGTGGTGCACCGTAGGGCAACTGATCCGAGTACTGCATATGAGAACCACAACCACCTGGAGCACTGCGAGAAACCTGAAGTGCTGAATGAAACGGCCCAGGAGGATAGCCCCTACCAAAAGAATCCCTGCCTCCAGATTAGGCACCACTAAACCTGCCAAAATGACGGGGCCTCTTGTCAGACCCCTGACCACTCCCCTGTAATAGAACCATCTCAACTCGTCTGGCCACATTGGCCGCATCCTGGAAGGAGATATCACTCCCTGTCTCCTTCACCATCTGCAATCTGATCGGCTGAGTTAGTCACTCAATAAACCTCCTCACACTCTCTCGGCCGGTGGGAAGTATCATAATAGCATGACGGGCCAAGGTAATGAATCTGGTTTCATACTGAGTGACAGTCATAGAACTATGCTGGAGACGCTCAAACTGCCTCCGATAATCGTCTCTCTGAGTGATAGGAAGAAACTTCTCTAGAAACAACTGAGAGAACTGAGCCCAAGTCAAAGGCGGTGATCCAGCTGGTAGCCAAACAATAATCATTCCACCAAGTCTTGGCGGGACCTGACAGACGAAAAGTAGTAAAGTCGACCCGATTGGTCTCCACTATCCTCATGTTCCGTAGAACCTCGTGACAGCTATCCAAATAGTCTTGGGGATCCTCTGAAGATGAACCGCTATAAGTAGTAGTAAAAATCTTGGTGAACCTTTCCAACCCCCACAAAGCATCATCAGACATAGCTGCTCCATCACCGGTCTGAGCCACAACACCCGGCTGAACTACCCCAATTGTTTGAGTTGCTAGAGTCTGAAATTGAGGAGCCATCTGCTCCAGAGTGCCAGTAGCGGGAGTCATAGATCCTCCCCCAGCCTGAGAGATGGCTGGTGTTGCATGAAGTAAGCCTGCCTGAGCGACATTCTCCATGAGGCCCACTAGACGGACCAGAGCATCCTAGAGTATCAGGGTAGCAATGAACCCCTCGGGAACCTGAGCTGGCCCAACCAGGACTATCTGGGCAGGAACCCCATCGACAAACTCTACATGAGGCTCCGCCACTGGGGCTCCTGCTCTGGGATAAGATCTGCCCCTGCCTTGGCCTCTAGCACGGCCTCGGCCTCATCCTCGGCCCCTCGTAGGAGCTGCAAAAGGGGCCTCGGGCTACTGATCGGTGGATAAAGAAGCACGAGTTCTCTCTATCTACGAGAGAATATAGTATAAATTCAATTAGCATTGAGAAATCAAGTCGCACGACAGAGAAGAATAGATGTGAAGTCATTCCTAAACTCTGTAACCCCTAGGGGATAAGCACAGACATCTCCGTACTAATCCCTCAGACTCTACTAAGCTTGTCCGTGAATTGTGAGACCTAAGCAACCTAGTGCTCTTATACCAACTTGTCCCGACCCGAATTTCCCACCATCGGGACCGTGATGGCGCCTAACATTGAACCCGCTAGGCAAACCAACGTTAATGATTATTTCCCTTATTCTTTTATTTTTGACAGTTAGCAAGTGATATAAAAAATTAGTGGAAATAAAAGTACGAAAGAACAAAGTCTAATAACTTATTAAATACCATTACGAAATTCATAATACTACACCCAGAATTTGGTGTCACAACTTCACGGACTGTCTACGAATACTACATATAAGGGTCCGAACAAAAGTAAATATACATCTGTCTCGGAAGTAATTAAGAGCAGAACGAAGAGGAAACATGATAAAAGGGGATGCCAAGGCATGCAGACGTCTGCAGGACTACCTCGGAATCTCCACTGGACTGAAGGCAGCAACCTCGATCTAGGGTCCGTAGGGTCCAGTACCAAGATCTGCAGAGAAAGTGTAGAGTGTAGCATCAGTACAACCGACCCCATGTACTGAGTAAGTGTCGAGCCTAACCTCGACAAAGTAGTGACGAGGCTAGGACACGACAACCAAATAATCTGTGCAGTTTAATCATATACGAAAAGCAGTAATAATAACAAGAAATAGACAGCTAAATTCAAGGAAAGGGGAAACATGATGAGGGGAGGTAATATCAAATGATAAAAATAATGAAGAAAAGCGACAAAACAAATATCAACTCAACACCACAGAAATAGTAACACAAAAGCAAGTGTACGGCATCACCCTTCGTGCTTTTACTCTCATCCTCACTGTAAATCAATAGAAACGGAACGGCATCACCCTTCGTGCTTTTACTCTCATCCTCACCATCAATCAATAGAAATGGAACGACATCACCCTTCATGCTTTTACACTCACTCACAATATCATGCACAACATCACCCTTCGTGCTTTAACACTCTTCCTCACCCAAACGTCCCGGCAAGGGAGCCAATGGTAGAATCAATATCATCCCGGCAAGGGAAATATCTATCACCAATCTCACTTAGTTGCTTGACTTCACATAATAATTCTCGACTTGAACCCATACTCAACAATAGGCAATACCAAGGAGTTTCTATCAACATGAATAACTATCAATTTAGATCTAGGTAATGCTTAATGAAAATAGCATATAAATCACAACATACGACTCACGGGCATGCCTGACACCAACGTATAGATACTCATCACCACACCTATATGTTGAACATGATATCAACACGTAGCAAATAGACACAAAACCTATTCCCTCAAGCTAAGGTTAAGCCAAACACTTACCTCAGATTCCACAACCAAACTCAAGCCTCAATTACCGATTTCCCCTTAGAACTCGCCTCCAATTCAATTGTATCTAGACATAATTAACTTAACAATATCAATAAATGCTAAACAATTCAACCCCAATGCTTAATTATAGGTTTTCTATCATTCTTCCCAAAAAGTTAAAAATCGACCCCGGGCCCGCTTGGTCAAAACATGAAGTTCAGACCAAAACCCGATCACCCATTCACACACGAGCCCGAATATGTAATTAGTTCTGGAATCCGACCCCAAAACGAGGTCTCAATTCCAATTTTACAAAATGCCCTAACTCTACCCAAATCCCCCAATTCCTACCATGAAAACTATAGGATTTTTGATAAAAGTTGATGAAAAACATTAGAGAATGGAAAGAAATTAGTTAATGGACACTTACCTATGATTTGGGAAGAAAAGCTCTTGAGCAATCTCCCTAAGTCTTCTATTTTTGTGAAAGTTTGTAAAGAAAATGACTTATGTTCTATTTTAAAAACCTCACTGCCCCACTTTCGCACCTGCGGTGCTTGGGTCGCACCTGTGCTTGCGCAGGTGCGGAATATTGGTCGCTTCTGCGGAATTGGGCAAGGCCACTGAGGGTCGCACCTGCGGAGATATTTCCGCTTCTGCAAAAGCTTGCCCGCATCTGCGGAAAGAGGGAAGTTGGGCTGGACTGCATCTGCATCTTGGAACTCGCACCTACGAGCTCGCACCGCACCTCGGTCATTGGCCCGCAAGTGCGGGCACACCATAACTGGTGCACCAGTAGAGATTTCCCAAGTCTAAACACCTCGAAACCTATCAGAAACTCACCCGAGCCCTCGGGGCTCTAAACCAAACATGCACACAACCTTAAGAACATCATTTGGACTTATTCATGCGATCAAATCGCCAAAATAACATCTTAAACTATGAATTTAGCATCCAAATCAAAGAAAATCTCAAGAACTTTCAAAGTTTCAAATTTTACAACTACGGGTCCGAATCACGTCATATGACCTCCGTTTCTTACCCAATTTTACAGGCACCACTCAAATACTATATTAAACTTGTACCAGTCTCTGGAATCAAAATACGAGCCTGATACCATCAATTACAAATATAACCAAATTTCCAAAAACTCTTATAATTCCAGTTAAATAATTTCTTTCAAAAATTCATTTCTCGGGCTTGGGACCTCGGAATTCGATTCCGGGCACGAGTCCCATATTTTCTTACGGACCCTCCGGGACCGTCAAATCATGGGCCCGGGTCCGTTTACCCAAAATGTTGACCGAAGTCAACTTAAATTTAATTTTAAGGGCAAAATTAGCATTTTTCTCAGTTTTTCACATAAAGTCTTTCCGAATATACTCTCGGACCATGCACGCAAAATGAGGTGAGACAAACGGATGTTTTCAAGGCATCGAAACACATTTTTATTTATAAAATGAGAGATGACTTTTTTTGGGTCATCACAATTATCTATGCAAACACTCAAAGATAAATCAGTTGTCATTTCATAGTTTAACTTTTCCTGGTATGGTCTACTGAAATACAGAAATATATAGAATTTCGTTACATTTTAATTTTATTGTCATTCAAGTGGATTTTTGTATTATTTGAATATACTAATTAGGATTAGTATTACCGTCTAATCCCTCTGCCCAGTCTCTACTACTACTTGCAAGATCTTTGTCAAATTATGTATTTGAAAGACCAATTTCACCTCTCGATTAGAGACTCCATTGGTGCCTTCGCATAAGCTAAGAGAGAAGAAGACTCAATTCTAAAAGATGAGGGAATGAATTATTGTATTTCTAATATCCCTATGGGATGTATATATACACATGGATACAAGACCACTAACCCAATCCAACTAATTAGCTAACTACTTGACAGTTAAGTTAATTACAAACAGTACTAACTGATTAACGAACTAAAAATACGCGGAGAGTATATAAAAATAAAGTTAAATACACTATTATCTCAATAACCCCCCCCCCCCCCCCCCCCCCCCCCCCCCCTCCCCAGTTGGAGGTGAGGTCTTCATACCCAACTTGCTCAATATTGTAGAATGCTTGACACCAGTGACTGCTTTAGTGAGGATATCTGCCAACTGAGCACCAGTAGAAACATGATGTTGAGAAATCAATCTTTGTTGGATCTTATCTTGCACAAATTGGAAATCAACCTCGATGTGTTTGGTTTGTTCATGGAAAACATGATTACGAGCTATGTGTAGAGAAGATTGGCTAGCACAAAACACTGAGACTGGCTTAGGATAAGGAATAGTGAGCTCATAAAATAGTCTACACAACCAAGTTAGCTCTCCAAAAACCTTCCTCAAGGACCTAAACTTTTGATGAGGATAAAGATATTGTTTCTTGTTTCTTAGATTTCCAAAAATTGGATTGTTTCCTAGCAAGACTATATATCAAGTGACTGACCTCCTAAAGTCTAGTCAAGCTGCCAAGTCTTAATCACAATAACCCTCAAGATACAATCAGGGTCATTTGATATAAAGATTCCCAAAGTTGGATCTTGATCACGCTCAACTATGTCTTATAAAAAGACTAAGCAGGCGTTGCAAATAAAATCTGAGTATTTAGCCCAGAGTCGAATCCCACAGGGAACTAACCTATCAATTATGGTTGTTATACTACTCGATCCTCAATAATCAATTTCCCAAAAGTTATAAATATCAATTTCCGGTGTTTTTACAGACTACAACTGAATGAAATTAAGTAAACTAAAGGATCGTTAATACTAAGGTGTAAACAAATGCGATAAGGATCTAAGGTTATGGTTTACCTCGTTGATGGAATCTCTTCTTGTATATTTTCTATAGTTTGTCCTAGTTATATCTATTAATCATGAATACTCATGCTACTGTAATTATTTCTCAAGTAATTACAATAATCTACTAGACGCACTCTCTTGAGCTATGCTAGCTAACTTGTATTACAGTTCACTTTAGATTGCACCTAAGGTATTGTTATCTCTAATCCAACCTTTAAACCCTCAGTTATAGATCTCTCCTATACTTTGGGAGTGATGGTGTTCAACAATTACCTAAATATGCACTCTCTCACGAGCATATACACACTAAATAGGCACAACTAATTGAGGTCCCTTCAATCAACTACAACAATAACGTAGGTTAACAATTAGAGATTGAAAACCAAGCAAACTATATTAATATAACAACAAGTTCATCCTCAACGGGTTCCACCAAAACCTTATAGTAAAGAAGTTAGCTACTCATAATTTTATTGAAAATAACAAAAGAATTAATTAACAATGCTAAAATCACAAGAAAGGGAGATGAGGATTGATGCCCAATTGCCCTCCTTGCCTCTTGTCTATGCTATTCTTGAACAAGCCTCTAAACCTTGATAAAATCTTCCTTTGGGCGAATTGAACCTTATATAGGTTATGTGAAATTGCCCCAAACTTCCAATTGTATCCCTGAGAAATAATGTGCACGCTAAATGGGTTTTGTTTTTCCCAGGGGTTTGCTGGGTAGCGCGCTCGCGCTAGTGCCTGCACTAATGCCCTTTTGTTCTGTCCCAGTAACTGGACTAGCGCGGTCGCGCTAGTGGACTTATATTCTGTCCAAGCGACTTTCAGCCTTCTCTTCACACATCAAATATTCCAAGGGCTTTCTTCCTTCAATTTTTGCTCCAAACACCATCCTAGGTCCTCATAAGTGCATTTTTCTCCTGGATAAAATCAACAATTAGAGATAATTTAACATCATTTAACATCCCTAATATATTGAAGCATCATTAAGTTGGAGTGTAAACCTACATTAACTACGTGAATTTAGCCTGTTATCAGCACCCCACACTTAAATCATTGCTAGTCCTTGACCAATCCACTATACTCTACAAAGGTCCTTTCATCAAGCATTTTCCCTAATGTGTCACACCACGAACATATTACATGAGTTATACCTAATAATGTAACATTCATGCCTCAAGGATCGACTCTTACATGCCATGCAATATTCCTACCTCCTCAATATACTCTACA
Source organism: Nicotiana knightiana (assembly GCA_005239525.1). Classification (NCBI taxonomy): domain Eukaryota; kingdom Viridiplantae; phylum Streptophyta; class Magnoliopsida; order Solanales; family Solanaceae; genus Nicotiana; species Nicotiana knightiana. The sequence goes on from ML382162.1 coordinate 59,041, forward strand.
AAGAGGTCAAGACTTACCTTTCCTTTGCGAATCAAGTGCCCTCACATCACACACACGAAGGTAGTTCCACAAGAATAATATTAAGAACAAATAGGAACTTAGATAGAAAGAATTCACTCACTATCGGAAAGAACATTCATATGCCACAAGGATACACCATAGGCTTGCCCGTAGTGTAATACTCTACTAATCGAGTCCATTCAATCTAAGATCAATTAGGTCTTCATTTGGTTGTAATGTAGGCTAAGGGACGGGTAGGATATATTTAGATATCTCCCTAAGCACTTTTAATACAATTGCGTTAACTTTCAGACCATTTTTATGCCCGGCCAGAATTTCCACCACTCTCTTTAGATTACCCCAAAATTCCCTTAGGTGCAATTTTATCAATTCACCACTCATCAAGGACTGCCTTCATTCATTGTCCTTCTTTCTTCATTTTTTTTTCCCAGTGGTGTTCATTCTTTCATATTTTGAACCCTTCTTTCTATTTTGTTAATTCCACTCAAAAACCAAACCACCACCCCACACTTTGATTTTTACATGTTCTCTACAATTCAAGTGCTCATGGGAGGTAAAGTGTTCAAACAGACAGGCCATTCAAACTATTGGGTAAGGTTTGTAATGTGGTTGCCAAACAAAATAGGCTTATAAGCTCAAAGGGGTTAACTATGGTCAAATCACAATCAGGTGGATATATTTTTATAGCTGGCTTAACAAAGAAATGCCTATATTACTCTAAGACTGAACGAACTTCTATTTCACTTTGCAAACACATCGGGCAAGTTCTAGGCATCGAGTGTGGACACACAATATCATACAAAATAACTCGCACACATATGGCACATAATTCACTCCAGATTGGTTCATCAAGACACTCCAGTGAGCATTCAAGTCAGTTACAACATACAAAATTAAGGCATTTTCCAAGAGTCAACAAATGAGCTTAAGTGTCACACTCTAGGGTCTTTTGTGTTCGGGTGTAACAATGCTCAGGGGTGCTTTTCTCATTTCATCTCGTAGCCCAAAAGAAGTCTAACAAACAAAAACTAACTATACCCGGTTCAAGCTAAACCCTTGTAAAAGAACCGTCGTCAAAAGAAAAACTAAGGGGGAGTTACTACACTACCTAAGAAGAAAATAAAAAATCTTTTTGGTATTTTCTTTGACTAACTTCCCTCGAGAAAACTGCCTAAGAAATCTGTATTTTCTTTGACTAAATATATATATATATATATATATATTTATTTATTTTATTTTTTCTTTTTATTATTTTTTTTTGTGGTCGACTTAGACCCTCAAGAACCTTGTCAAAAGGATCCGTCATCGGGCCAAGACAACTTAATTAATTATACACTATTTACAATCACAAACAAAAAAAACTTAAAAGAAAGCAATGAAAAACCACTACAATTTTGCTAAGTCAAAAGAAAATTAAAGAAAATAATTAACAATTATACATATATACAAAAACAGGAAATCCTTCCCCCACCCCCACACTTAAAATGAGGATATGCCCTCATGTCCAATAAAAAGAACAAAGAGAGGTAAGGGGACTTCCTTGAAAGCTCAATCTTGGTCGGAGACAGTTCCTGGGTCCACGCTACAAGCATGACCCAGGGCACGCAGCCAACCCATAATCTTCTTTTCTGATTTGGCTTGTTGGGCAGCCATTGCATCAACACTTGTCCCCAGTTCAGTCACTGAAGTCCTCAATCCGGCCACATCCTGCTCCACGTGATCAAGTCTTTGTCCCTGAGTGTCCCTAGACGGGCCTCCAACTTCTGCAGCCTGCTCCTGAGCGGGCTGCTCCTTCTCCATGTGCTCATGCTCCTCCTCCTTCTCATGTTTTTTCTCCTCCTCCTCATGTTGTTGCTCCTCCTCCTCATCGTCCTCATCAGAATCATGGCCTTCCATGTCATCATCCACCATCACCTCATTCTTTCCTGTTGTAACTCTATCTGCTCTGAAGGTGTAAACCAGTGGCACTCTACCATCCACTGCAAAGTTTCCTGGTACCCCAGCCGCCATGCACAATCGAGTGACGAGATATGGGTAGAAGAACGCATACCTTTGAATCTTGTTGTGTTCGAACATCTCCTCATGAATGACCCGGGCTACATAAAATTCGCAACCTATCATGAAATACCAAATCAAACACCCTCGAGGAATGTTCACCTCCGAGGTGTTGTGGGACGTCATGAGTATGTTATTGATGAGGTAAATCCAACATTTTGCCTCAAACTTGTGAGCTGATGAGTGGAACGTGTTCCCGTACTTGTACCACCTCATATCCGTGCATGATTGACAAATGGTTGGGAGGAACCTATCCCAGCTAGAGTACCTTTTACCATTAGCCTGATAACCATCCTCGTACTCATCAATTGGTGGTGGTAGCCTGTAGATTCTCCTGATGGCCTCCATCGAGGCATTAACCTGCCTCCTTCTCACTATGACAACATATTTTTTGTGCTCTGGGGCGTTGGCATAAAATTCCCTGACGATCATTTCATTGGCCTAATCATTCTCCTCAAAGAAGACGTCCAAACAACGCCTCATCAACTCGCCATGCATCTTGGTACAGTTATGTTGGATGGCTAGGATATCCATGCCCCGTTCAGGTATTGGTGACTTAGATTCTTTTTTCGCAAACCTGTCCTAGGCCTTTGCAGATACAAATTTATTACTGTCGAAAGGCCGAGTGTCAACGGATTTCCGTGGCCTTCCGGTGGAAAAACCTGCTTGTTGGCTTGAGGAGCCTACTCATCTGCTGAGGAGGACCTGATGGCTTGACGTTTGCGGGGGCCCATTGTACCTACAAAAAGCACGTTATTAACTCAGCACAACATGGTGACCCAACTGAGGTTACTCAGACTTCACCTTATAATTGGTCACATTAATTCCATTCGTTGGGGCATTTTCACAAACATATGGTGGGCATTATTCACCGGAGCCCCCAATTACTCAATTTAGGATTCCAATTACCACCACAATAACCCAAACTTCACCCAACGCAATTACAACATACCACACACCACATATCATCAACCACCAGTACAAATCAACCACTAACAAGTATCTCTACAAAATAAGAAGAAAAAGCTACAATTTTTAACAAAGGAAAAGGAAAAACTACAAAAGTAAAAGAAAAACTAATGGAGAAGATACATACATGTAGATTTGAAAGAGAGAGAAGGAGTTATGGGGATTGAATGATCAAGGGCTTGGACTGGTGAGAGTGCTTGGCTTGATAAGAGTGAAAGTTTTTTTGTTTTGGGTAAGCAGAAGGAGAAGAGGAGTAGATGAAGAGGGAGGGCTTTTTTTTGTAGGGGACGGAGAGTTCTAACGGTAGAAAAGAGAGTTAAGCTTGTTGGTGGGAGTGGGAGGTCGTAGGGAGTAAGAGGGGGTTAGGTTAATTTGTGTGGTTAGGGTAAAAAAAGAAAAAGAAAATAAAAATAAAAATAAAAAAATTACTTACCCGGCGTCGAAACGGAACTAGCGCGAGCTTAGAGCGACTATAGCACGGTCACGCTAGTTGACAGGTCATGAGGCAGAACAAAAGTTGACTAGCGCGGTGGTGCTAGTTGCGAGGACTGGAGACAGAATGAAAGTTCATTAGCGCGACCACTAGCACGGTCGCGCTACCCCAGTCCTTAACACACCTCGTTTACTTTTTTCTTATTCCTTGGGCAGTTTGAGTCCACCCTTTCCCGCGCACACCTGCATATGTTAGTACTTCCACTATAAACACTATATATTGTGTTGACTCCCAACCAGCACCTTAGTTAATGTCATGGCACGACAATTACAAGAAATCAATGGGTTGCCTCTTATGAAGCGCCCGATTTAACGTCGCGGCACGACGCAGAATGAGCACATTTTAAGGCTTGCTCGACCTCTGAGGTTCACCAAGATGCACCACAGACACTTCCTTATTCTCGTCCATCCCCATATACAGTTTTAATATCTGCCCATTAACTTTGAATACGTTTTACCCATCTTCAGAAGCAATCTCAGTAGCACCAAAGGGGAACACTTCGACCACTTGAAATGGTCCAGACCATCAGGATTTGAGCTTACCCGGAAATAATCTCAAGCTTGAGTTATAGAGCAATACCTTATCTTCGGGTTTGAATTTGCGGTCCACAATGTTCTTATCGTGTAACCTTTTCATTATTTCTTTATACAGCCTCGTGATTTCAAATGCCAAATATCTAATTTCTTCCAACTCATGCAGCTCAATGACTCGACTTGTGCCCGCAGCATCAATATCCATGTTCAACTGTTTCAGTGCCCACCAAGCTCGATGTTCCAGTTCTACCGGCAGGTGATAGGCCTTTCCGCACACCAACTTGTATGGCAACATACCAATTGGTGTTTTAAATGTAGTTCTGTAGACCCAGAGTGCGTCATCAAGCTTTTTGGCCCAATCAGTTCTTGTGGCATTCACCGTTTTCATTAACACACTCTTGATTTCTCGATTTGATACCTCAACCTGCCCACTCGTCTGAGGGTGATAAGGGGTAGCCACCTTGTGGCGCACATCATACTTATCTAACAGCTTTTCGAAGACATGGTTGCAGAAGTGTGTGCCTCCGTCACTAATGATGGCCCTTGGAATCCCAAAACGGGTGAATATGGTTTTCTTCAAGAACCCCACTACCACTCCTGCATCATTAGTGGGGAGCGCTGCAGCTTCCACCCATTTGGACACATAGTCTACAGCAACAAGTATGTACTTATTGCCATAGGAGCTGACTAAGGGACCCATGAAGTCAATCCCCCAAACATCAAATGCCTCTACTTCTTGTATCGGGTTCATTGGCATCTCATGAGGACGGGATATGTTCCCCATACTTTGACACTCATTATAGCCCTTCACCCATTGGTGAGCATCTTTGAACACAGTTGGCCAGTAGAATTCGGCCTCTAGAACTTTGGCTGCTGTTCGAACTCCTCCAAAATTCCCTCCATACGCTGAAGCGTGACAAGCTTGCAAACCAGAAAATTGATCCATATTGGGGACGCATCTCCGGATCATATTATCAATACAAATTATAAACAAGTGAGGTTCATCCCAATAATAATTGTGTCAATCAGATAAAACCTTTTCTTTTAGACAGATGAGAGTTCATAGGGTTCAATGCCACTTGCTAGGTAGTTTGCAATGTCTGCGTACCATGGAAGATCTTCCATGCTCATGGCGAGCAGCTGCTTGTCTGGAAAGGTTTCCAGAATATTCTCTTCTTCTACTGCATTTTTAGCACCTTTAAGTCGCGACAGATGATCTGCAACTTGGTTCTCCGTGCCTTTGCGGTTCCGAATCTCTAGATCGAATTCTTGCAGCAGCAGCACCCGACAAATTAGGTGCGACTTTGATTCTTTCTTCTCGATCAAATATCTGAGGGAAGCATGATCAGTGTATACGATCACCTTCGACCCGATCAAGTATGATCTGAATATGTCAAAGGCGAACACTACTGCCAGCATCTCTTTTTCGGTCACCGTGTAGTTCAGCTGAGCTCCACTCAATGTCCTACTTGCGTAGGAGATTGGGTGCATCATCTTATCCTTTCGATGTCCTAACACAATGTCCCACTGCGTAGTCACTAACATCGCACATGAGCTCAAACGGCTGCTCTCAGTCGAGGTCACAATTATCGAGGTCGTGACTAGCCTCTTTTTCAACTCCTCAAAAGCCACCCTGCAATTGTTAGAAAACACAAAAGGGTTATCTTTTTCAAGCAACTTACATAGAGGGTTGGCTATTTTGGATAAATCTCTGATGAATCTCCGGTAGAACCCGGCATGCCCAAGGAAGCTCTTTGATCACGCTCAACTATGTCTATTAAAAGACTAAGCGGCCGCTGCAAATATAATCTGAGTATTTAGCACAGAGTCGAATCCCACAGGGGAACTAACGTATCAAATGTTGTTGTTAGACTACTAGATTCTCAATAATCAGTTTCCCCAAAGGTTATGAATATCACTTTTTGGTATTTTTACTTCTACAGCGAATAAATTAACAAACTAAAAGACAACTAATGTTTAGATATAAGCAAATGAGATAAAGGTCTAAGGTTATGGTTTCCCCCGCTGATGGAATCCCTTCTTGTATATTTCCTATAGTTTTGGCTTAGTTATCTCTATTAATCATGAACACTCAGGCTATCATAAATCTCTCTCAAGTAATTATGATAATCTACTAGACTCACTCTCTCAAGTTACGCTAGCTAAATTGCATTACAGTTCACTTTAGATTGCACCCAAGATATCGTTATCTCTAATCCAAACTTTAAAACCTCGGTTATGGATCTCTCCTATACTCCGGGAGTAATGTTGTTCAACAATTACCTAAATATGCTCTCTCTCTCGAGTATATACACACTAAATAGGAACAGCTAATTGAGAGCCCTTCAATCAACTACAACAAGGGCGTAGCTGAATAAATAGAGATTGAAAACCAAGCAAAACTATATTATTATAATAACAAGTTCATCCTCAACGGGTTCCACCAAAACCTTAGATTAAAGAAGTTAGTTACTCATGCTCAAATACAATAAAAACTCAAAAGAAATCATAATTCTCAAAATAAAGATTAAAGAAAGAGAAGAGAAAAACTCTATTTGTTGCTTGTCTTCTCAGAAATGTTCTTGCCTCCTATTTGAGTCTAAAAATAAGCTAGATGGTCTCTTGGGCGAGTTTATTAAGTTTAAATAGGTTTTGGAAAATTATTCCCGTGTTTTGTACTTTGGTCCTTGATGCGAGACTAAATTGCATAGTTTAACATGTGATATACCTTACATTTTATGCGCATTAATGATAAAATTACACTTGTTATGTGCTTAATGGAGTTTATTTCATGTGTAGGTGAAGTGGAGATGGAAACGGAGCTAAAAGGATGCAAATACGTCGAAAAATACGCGAAAAGAGACACCCGGGCGATAGCCGGGCGACAGAGCCAAACACACTGACCCTGCCTGGCGTTAGCCAGGCGTTTGGGCTGAAACGCCAGCCCCACCCTGGCGTTAGCCAGGCGTTTGGGCTGAAACGCCAGCCCTGGCCTGGCGTTAGCCAGGCGTTTGGGTCCAAACGCCAGGTCCCCAGTTCGGCCAGAAATCGAGTTTTGACGGGTTTAAGTGTTTTCTAATTGAAATAGAAGTCTCCTACACGGTTAGGGTTCACCCTAAACCTATAAATAGACTCCTAAAACACAACTACAAAGGGAGATTCACAGGGATACACAGAGATTCGAGTTTAGAGTGAATCGAAGGCAAAACATCAATTTGTACATATTTTCTTCCTTACTTTGTAGTTTAATTATGCTAGTTGTTTTAGATTTTATTCTTATGAATTTGTTTAGCTAATTTCTTGTGGAACCCGTTGGGGAATAAACTTATTGTGATATTAATATAGCTTTGATTGGTTGATTAAACTCTATTTGTTCAACTACGTTCTTGTTGTAGTTGATTGAAGGGCCCTCAATTAGCTGTGCCTATTTATTATGTATCTACTTGAGAGAGAGTGCATATTTAGGTAATTGTTTGAACAACACCACTCCCAGAGTATAGACGAAAGTCATAACCGAGGGTTTAGAGGTTGGATTAGAGATAACGATACTTCGGGTGCAATCTAAGTGAACTGTAATGCAATCTAGCTAGCGTAACTTGAGAGAGTGCGTCTAGTAAATTATCATAATTACTTGAGAGAGATTTATGGTAGATAGAGCGTTCATGATTGATAGAGACGATTAATCAAGCTATACGAAGTATCCGAGAAGTAAGTTCACCAGCGGGGGAAACTATAACCTTAGATTTTATTACAATTGTTTATACCTTAGTATAATTAATCTTTGCTTTTAATCTTTAGTATTAGTAATTTAACAAACATCAGGTGACAGCTGAGTACTAATTTAAACAGCCTGCTTGATACGTCAATTCCCTGTGGGATCGACTCTGGGCATAATACCCCAGGATTATATTTGCAACGCCCGCTTAGTCTTCTACAAGACATAGTTGAGCGTGATCAAATTTTGGCGCCGTTGCCGGGGAATTAACGGTATTATCAAGTGTAGCTGTAATTGTACATACTATTATTCCACTAAGACACACCATAATCTTGCTCGTAGTGTTATACTCTACTAATCGAGTTTATTCAGTCTAAGATCAATTAGGTCTTCATTTGGTTGTAATGTAGGCTAAGGGACGGGTAGAATATATTTAAATATAGTGACTAAACTCCTTAAGCACTTTTAATACAATTACCTTATCATTCAGCCCATTCTTATGCTTGGCCAGAACTTTCACCACCCTCTTTAGATTACCCCAAAACTTCATTAGGTGCACTTTTTCTTCATCTCACCACCCTTCAAGGACTGTATTTATTCATTGTCCTTCTTTCTTCCTATTTTATTTTCCAATGGTGTTCATTCTTTTATGCTTCACACCATTCTTTCTATTCTGTTGATTCCACTCAAAAACCAGACCACCACCCCACACTTAGACTTTTACATGTTCTCTACAATTCAAGTGCTTATAGGAGGTATGGGGTTCAAACAGGCAGGCTAACAATTAGGTATGGTTTGTAATGTGGTTGCCAACAAAATAGGCTTATAAGCTCAAAGGGGTTAACTATGGTGAATTGCAAGCAGGTAGATACATATTTATGTCTGGCTTAACAAAGAAATGCCTATATCACTTCTAAGACTAAACAGACTACTATTTTGTTTTACACACACACAGGGAAAGTTCTAGGTATCAAATGTGGACATAGAGTACAATGCAAATAACTTACACACACATGACACATAATTCACTCCATATTGGTTCATCAAAACACTCCACTGAGCATTCAAGTTAGTTACAACATGAAAAATTAAGGCATCTACAAGAGTTAACAAATGAGCCTAAGCGTCACACCCAAGGGTCTTTGGTGTTCGGGTGTAACACATTAAGGGATACATTTTTCCATTCAGCTCCTTGCCCAAACTAAACCTAGCAACTAAAAAAATAAAAAATAAAACTAACTATACCCGGTTCAAGCTAAACCCTTGGAAAAGAACTGTTGTCAAAAGAAAAACCAAGGGGGAGTTACTACACAACCTAAAAAGAAAATAAAAAATCTTTTTGGTGTTTTCTTTGGACTAACTTCCCTCAAGAACAGGTCCATCGTAGGGAAGAGTCCTTTTTTTTTAAGATCGACTCGATACCCTCAAGAGACCCGTCGCAAGGTGTCCGTCTTCGAACCAAGTCGATATTAGTCACATAGAAACAAATTCACTTATCAACAACCAAAAAAACTAAACAAAACAAAAACTATCAAACATATATAACAACAAAAATATCCCCCACCCCAAACTTGAAAAATTGGCATGTCCCCATGTCAACAAAAATAAAGCACAATGAGGTAAGGAGACTTTCCTGGTATTCATTCGTCAACAGAGACGGCGGTCGGGTCGAGGTGACAGGCGCGTCCTAATGCACGAAACCGGGCCATTATCCGCTTTTCGGACTTGGCATTTTGGGTGGCCATAGATCCCATTCTGGCATTGAGGTTGTCCACCGAGGTACGAATGCCAGCCACATAGTCCTCCAAGGTAGATAGTCAGGTGCTCTACCAAGGTTGAGAGAGGCCTGCGTCATCATGGGACTGCCTAGGTGGTGCAGCATCAGGTATAATTTCGTCCTCATCATCTACAGCAAGAGTAATTGGCTGCTCTTTGCCCACTGATATTTTGCTAGATTTTAACGGGCCCTTAGTCGCTAGTTTTCCATCAAGGAGGCAATTCTCAGGGACCTTGGCTTTTCAGCACAACCCGGTGACTAGTAAAGGGAAGTAGAACCCTTTCACTATCTCAGGTGATTGGATGAACATTTCATCATGGAGCACCTGGGGCGACATCGAAATCAAGTCGGTTAACAAAACACCAAACCACCGCACGAGTGGAACATCAGTGGTATTGTTGGAGGGCAGCAGACAGCTACAGATGATGGTGAACCAGCATTTGGCCTCCCAAGTGAAAGAATTGGAGTTCAACCACCCGGTTCTCATGTTCCGAGCACTTCGTAGAATTCCCGAACCATCAAAATATTAGCCTCCTCAGGTTCTTCAAAGAAGACCTCTAATTGGTGTCTCCTTATCTCGGTGAACATTTCTGGGCATTCATGTTGCAGTAATGCCCTGTCAATCAGAAACTCGTGGACCATCTTCCAGGCAGCCTTTGCCTCAAATCTATCTTCAGCATCTTTTGAGACAAACCGGGTGGAGTCAAACTGGATAGTGCTTGCCAGTGTTCTTCTTTTCTTTGACCGAGACATGGTACCTGTTACAAAGAGGTTTATTTTCAGAGAGTGATCAATTCGCGTGCCTATCGGGTGATTACTCAGACTTCACCACCGCGACGGTCACAATACCAATATTTGCTCAATGGGGCAATTTTACAAACATCTAGTGGGCATAAGTCGTGACAATCATACATAGGCCCTAAATGGAACAGATCCTCCCCAGTTTCAACACAAACAAGTACCAAAGTCCCTTCAACAATATGGAATCTATCCCACCATAGTCAATTGTTACACTAAAACACCCTAAGTCAAGTCCACAGAGAAAAAGACCCAAAAAATCTAGCCTAAATATGGTGAAGAATCACCATTACATCGACAATACAATAATGACTACAAAAAAATAGAGAAACAAGAAAAATAATGAAGAGATAAGAGAGGAGAAGAGACTTACCTGAGAAGGGATGTGGGTGAGAGTAGTGAGTGGATAGCAATGGAGGTTAGAGAGAGAGAGGGGTGTGAGTTGGGGAAGTTGAGGAAGAAAATCTGGGGGGAAAGGGGAGGGACGTGAGTTTGTGAAGAGGAAGAGGGGGAAGACTTGAAGCATTGGGGAAGTTGGGGAGAGAGAAGAGGGGAATTAGGGATTAGGTTTTAGAATAATGGGGGAAAGTGGGGGAGGTGGGGTAAGTGGTTAAGTGGGGGAAAGGCTAAAAAAATAAAAAATCAAAATCAAAATTTCAAAAGAAAGCACTTACCTGGGCGGGCAGATTACTCACCGTGATCGCGCCGCAGTCGACTGTGGTCGCGGCTTACGCGAGGGTGGGAGATTCAGAGAGTTTGCACTTTGCCGCGGTCGCGGTGAGATTCAAAGAGTACCCACTTTTTTCGTGGTCCTACCGCGGTCGCGGTGAAGGTGATTTAGAAAATGTGTATTTTGTGGTGGTCGCGGTGACGAACGTGCGTCACAGTTCAGAATATTGGCTTTTTGCCGTGGTCGCGCTGCGGTTCTTCCGCGGTCGCGGTGAATGAGGTTAGACCTTTTCTTTGTTTTCCTCACACATTTACCTTACCGGAGTTGTCTTATGACCTCGTCTTTGCTCCACACACCTTCAAGCTTGTACTGCACACTCGACATAAGGTTAGTTGCATATACATCACCTACAACACACAAAAGAGAAAACAACTAAAATCATGGGTTTCCTCCCACTCAGCGCTTGATTTAACGTCGCGGCACGATAGATACAACAATCAATGGGTTGCCTCCCATGAAGCGCCTGATTTAATGTCGTGGCACGACGCAGAATGAACGCATTTAAGGCTCGCTCAACTTCTGAGGTTCAAAAAGATGCACCACAGACAACTCTTTGGTCTCATTCATCCCCACATACAGTTTTACTCTCTGTCCATTAACCTTGAAGGCGTTGGACCCATCTTCAGTAGAAATCTCTACGGCACCATGGGGGAACACTTCGACCACTCGAAATGGTCCAGACCATTGGGACTTGAGCTTACCCGAAATAATTTCAATCTTGAATTATAGAGCAATACTTTAATTCCGGGTTTGAAGTTGCGGTCCACAATGTTTTTGTCGTGTAACCTCTTAATTATTTCTTTATACAGCCTCGAGATTTCAAATGCTTGATACCTGAATTCTTCCTACTCATGTAGCTCAGTGACTCAACTTGTGCCCGCAGCCTTAGGATGCAGGTTCAATTGTTTCAGTGCCCACCAAGCTCGATGTTCTAGTTCTACTGGAAGGTGACAGGCCTTTCAAAATACCAACTTATACGGAGACATACCAATTGGCATTTTGAATGCAGTTCTATAGTCCCAGAGTGCGTCATCAAGCTTTTTTCCATTTTTGTTAGCACACTCTTGATTTCTCGATTTGATATTTCAAAATGCCCGCTTGTCTGAGGGTGATAAGGGGTTGCCACCTTGTGGCGTTCACAATTTTTGTTAGCACACTCTTGATTTCTCGATTTGATATCTCAACCTGCCCACCCGTCTGAATGTGATAAGGGATTGCCACCTTGTGGCGCACATCATACTTAGCTAGCATCTTGTCGAAGACACGATTGCAGAAATGTGTGCCTTAGTCACTGATAATGGCCCTTGGTATCCCAAAACGGGTGAATATGTTTTTATTCAAGAACCCCACCACTACTCTTGCATCATTGGTGGGGAGTGTTGCAGCTTCCACCCATTTGGACACATAATCTACAGCAACAAGTATGTATTTATTGGCATAGGAGCTGACAAAGGGACCCATGAAGTCAATCCCCCAAACATCAAACACCTCCACTTCTTGTATCGGTTTCATGGGCATCTCATGACGACGGGATATGTTCCCCATCCTTTGACACTCATTACAGCCCTTAACCCATTGGTGAGCATATTTGAACACAGTTGGCCAGTAGAAGCCGGCCTCTAACACCTTAGTTGTTGTTGGAACTCCTCCAAAATGTCCTCCATGCGTTGATGCGTGACAAGCCTGCAAAAAAAAGGAAAATTGCTCTATCTCGGGGACACACCTTCGGATCATGTTATCAATACAAATTATAAACAAGTGAATTTCATACCAATAGTAATTACAACAATCACGATAAAATATTTTCTTTTGGACAGATGAGGGTTCATAAGGTTCGATACCACTTGCCATGTAGTTTGCAATATCTGCATACCATGGCACATCCTCCATGCTCGTGGCGAGTAGATGCTCTTCTGGAAAGGATTCCAGAATATCCTCTGATTCTACTACATTCTCAGCACCTTCAAGATGTGACAAGTGGTCAGCGACTTGGTTCTCCGTACCCTTGCGGTCACGAATCTCTAAATCAAACTCTTGCAGCACCAGCACCCAACGAATTAGGCGCGGCTTGGATTCTTTCTTCTCAATCAAATATCCGATGGTTGTATGATCACTGTACACAATCACCTTCAACCCGATCAAGTATGATCTAAACTTTTCAAAGGCGAACACTACCGCCAATATCTCCTTTTTGGTCACCGCGTAGTTCAGTTGAGCTCCACTCAATGTCTTACTTGCATAGTAGAATAGGTGCATTGTTTTATCTTTTTGCTGTCCTAAAACGGGTCCCACTGTGTAGTCACTGGCATCAAACATGAGCTCAAACGGTTGCTCCCAGTTGAGGGCAACAATTACCAGGGTCGTGACTAGCCGCTTTTTCAGCTCCTCAAAATCCACCCTGCAGTTGCCCAAGGAAGCTACGTATAGCTTTGACCGATGTGGGTGGTGGAAGATTTTCAATCATATCTACTTTAGCGTGGTCCACCTCAATTCCTTTGCTCGACACCAAGTTCCCCAAGACGATCCCTTCTTGCACCATGAAATGGCACTTCTGCTAGTTAAGCACAAGATTTGTTTCAATGCACCTCTTTAGCACACGGGTTAGATTTTTTAGGCACTCGTCAAATGAATTTCCCACCACTAAGAAATCATCCATGAATACCTCCAAGATATCTTCGACTATGTCAGTGAATATGGCCATCATACACCTTTGAAATGTGGCAGGTGCATTGCAGAGGCCGAATGGCATCCTTCTGAAGACAATTATCCCATAGGGACATGTGAAGGAGGTCTTTTCCCTATTTTCTGGGGCAATTGAAATTTGGTTGTACCCCGAGTACCCATCTAGGAAACAAAAGTGAGACCTCCCTGCCAGCCTATCGAGCATTTGATCAATGAAGGAAAGTGGGAAGTGATCTTTTCGGGTGGCAAGATTTAGCTTTCTGTAATCCATGCAAATTCTCCAGCCAGTGACGGCTCTTGTCGATATCAGCTCATTATTTTCATTCTTCACAACCGTCATGCCACCTTTTTTTGGAACACATTGCACTGGGCTAAACCAGTTGCTGTTAGAGATGGGGAAAATGATTCCCGCATCTAACCACTTGATAATTTCTTTCTTCACCACTTCCTTTATGTTTGAATTCAGCCGCCTTTGCTGTTCCCTGGAAGGTTTGTGTTCATCTTCCAGGAGAACCTTGTGCATACAGTATGCCGGTCTGATCCCTTTGATGTCTTCCATGGTCCACCCAATGGCAGTCTTGCACTCAGTGAGTACCTGTAATAGCTTATTTGCCTGCACATCTAACAAACTTGATGAGATAATAACGGGTAAAGTAGAGTTAGGTCCAAGAAACGCGTACCTAAGATGGGATGGCAATGGTTTCAACTCCAGCTTGGGTGGCTCTTCCACAGATGGTTTGGCTGACGGGCTCTCTCTTTTCTCTAAGTGTAATGTCTCAACTCGAGAGCCCTCGGCCAGACCCCTTTTCCTTCAAGTGCTAACACACATTATGCCAATTCTTCCCCCTTTACCTCCTCCAAATTCATCAAACATGAAGCAAGGGGGTCCCTAATAGTTAAGGACGCATCATCTTCCTCCACTATCACATCCACAGCATCAATGAGAGAGCAGTTGGCGAATTCACTCGGTCGCCTCATGGATTTTTGCACATTGAATGTGATTTCTTCATCGTTTAGCCTCATCTTGAGCTCCCCAGTTTCACAATCAATGAGGGCTCTGCCTGTGGCCAAGAATGGCCTTCCCAATATTATGGGAATAGCCTCATCCACTCGACAATCTAGTATCAGAAAAGTAGCAGGGAACAAAAACCTCCCCACTTGCACCAAAACATCATCCAGGATGCTTGGCGGTCTCTTCACGGTCTTGTCAGCCAGTTGCAGTCACATAGAAGTTGGTCTGGCTCTACCAATCCCCAGTCTCTTGTAAATGGCCAAGGTAATGAGATTAATACTGGCCCCAAATCACATAGTGCTTTGGCAAAAGCAAAATTGCCAATGGTGCAGGGAATTGTAAAGCTTCCTGGATCAGACAGCTTCTCTTTAATTGGTCGTGTCACTACAGCACTGCAAGTCTGAGTAAGGGTCACAGTTGCCAAGTATTGGAAATCGAATTTTCGGTACATCAAGTCCTTCATCATCTTCGCATAGCCAGGCATCTCCTTTAGAGAATCAATTAGAGGAATGTTTACCTGTATCTGTTTCAGCATATCCAAGAACTTTTTGTACTGCTCATCCTTTTGGTATTTGACCAGCCTCTAAGGGAATGGAGCTGGCAGTCTCTTTTTCCCAGTGATTTGGGACTTTTCTTTCTCTGCTACCACCTCAACTACCAGCTCCTGGGCTATCTCCACTTCTTTGTCAGCCTCACTTTGCGCACTGGGTTCTCTTTCAGCTCGTTGCACGGTTACCTTGGTCAAGTTTGTTGAATCATCAAGTTCAATCGACACTGGTACTAGTGTCTCGTCATGACTTCTTTCACGCACTATCTCCTGTTCCAAGTCTATCTCCTAGTCCTTAGGATTTACCCGAGTGTCTGCAGGCAAAGTCCCAAGAGGACGATTATTAAAGGACATTGATATCTGGCCCATTTGAACTTCAATATTTTTAATAGCTGAATCGTGTGCATATACTCTTTCACTGATTTCAGCAGTTGACCCGATCACCTGTTGCATCATCGCTTCAAGCCTAGAAAACCCATCTTCTTGTCTCCCCCCATGTTGTTGTTGAGGGGGTGGTATGCCTGCTGCTGATTTTGATTATTAAACCCTTGTGGCCTTTAGTAAGGCACCACATTACCATGAGGTCTCATGGCACCCATGTTTCCACTGTTATGCTGCTGATGAGGTGGTCTGTACAGCTGATCTTGCTGACCCCAATTCTGTCCACCTTGTCTCTGGCCTCTATAGTTTGACACATAATTCATATTCTCCAGGTAGTAAAGATGATCGCAGTCTGCATTCCACTGATTACCAATTGGTTTACTAATGCAAGATGTGCATAATCCTCCATTGGTAGTATCAACAATATGAACATGTTGCTTCTGCCCTGACTCCTCTACCTTTTTCGTTAGTAAGCTCATTTGTATCATCAAAGTTGCCATATTTTCAGCAATAGAGTTGGACGGATCTAATGGCACTGAGTGAACCATTGGGGTAATAGGTGCACCCCTGGTTGTCCACCCTGAATTTTGTGCCATTTTATCAAGTAAAGTCTAGCATTCTCTTCATGTCTTTCTTAGGAATGCTCCACCAGCTGAAGCATCAACATTAGATTTCACACCATCATTTAGACCCATATAAAATCGCTGCCCCAACATATGTTCTGGAATACCATGGTGAGGACAGACTACCAGCATCCCTTTAAACCGTTCCCATGTCTCCTGCAGTGTCTCCATAGACTTCAGCCTGAAGCTCAAGATCTTATCAATTTGTCGTGCTGTCTTGTTTGGTGGATTGAATTTATTAAAGAAATGTTTGACCAACTCCTCCCATGTAGTAATAGAATTGATAGGGAGTGAGTTGAGCCAAGTCTGGGCTACTCTTGTCACTGAGAACGGAAACAGAAACAGTCTTATTGCCTCCGGAGTGACGTTTGGTTGCCTCTGTGTCTTGCAGATCGACAGGAATTTATTCAAATGTTGTTGGGGATCTTCAATGTATGACCCCGAAAATAGCCCTTTATTCTGCAACAAGTGCAGGATGTTATTCGTGATTTGAAAGGACTCAGCTTCTATCTGCGGGACCATGATCGCGGTGGCCAAATTCTCCATTGTGGGTTATGCCCAGTCATATAAAGGTGCCTCTGGTACAATGGGTACCGCAAGCACCGCAATGTGTCCGGATGGGTCAACCACATCTTCCCCATTATTATTGTTGTTCCTGTCATTCAGGTCTTCCATGTTTGTTTCCATGTGTTCAATGAGTAGTTGTTCCTTGCTTTTTTGGTTGGCCCTGTTCAAGGCCTTGAAAACTATTTCGGGGTCTGGTAAGGCTTCAAATACTTCACCAGTTCTCGATGAGTTTCTAGGCATGCACTTGTACAACCGATTCAGCAAACATTAGAAATTCAATATATGAAAGAAATCAAAGAAAATTGACTACACTTAAGAATATTGTATTTTTTTCCAACTACAATTGATAATACCGTTAACTCCCTAGCAACGGCGCCAAAATTTGATCACGCTCAACTATGTCTATTAAAATACTAAGCGGGTGTTTCAAATATAATCTAAGTATTTAGCCCAGAGTCAAATCCCATAGGGGACTAACGTATCAAATGTTGTTGTTAGACTACTAGATTCTCAATAATCAATTTCCCCAAAGGTTATGAATATCACTGTTTGGTATTTTTACTTCTACAGCTGAAGAAATTAACAAACTAAAAGACAACTAATGTTTAGATGTAAGCAAATGTGATAAAAGTCTAAGGTTATGGTTTCCCCCGTTGATGGAATTCCTTCTTGTATATTTCCTATAGTTTTGGCTTAGTTATCTCTATCAATCATGAACACTTAGGCTATCATAAATCTTTCTCAAGTAATTATGATAATCTACTAGACGCACTCTCTCAAGTTACGCTAGCTAAATTGCATTACAGTTCACTTTAGATTGCACCCAAGGTATCGTTATCTCTAATCCAACCTTTAAACCCTCGGTTATGGATCTATCCAATACTACAGGAGTGATATTTTTCAACAACTACCTAAATATGCACTCTCTCTTGATTAGATACACACTAAATTGGAACAGCTAATTGAGGGCCCTTCAATCAACTACAACAAGAGCGTAGCTGAACAAATAGAGATTGAAAACCAAGCAAAACTATATTATTATAACAACAAGTTCATCCTCAACGGGTTTCACCAAAACCTTAGATTAAAGAAGTTAGCTACTCATGCTCAAACACAATAAAAACTCAAAAGAAATCATAATTCTAAAAATAAAGATTAAAGAAAGAGAATTGAAAAACTCTAATTGTTGCTCGTCTTATCACAATTGTTCTTGCCTCCAATTTGAGTCTAAAAATAATCTAGATGGTCTCTTGGGCGAGTTTATAATGTTTAAATAGGTTTGGAAAATTATTCCCGTGTTTTGCACTTTGGTCCTTCAGTTTTTCTGGCTTTTCAGCGCCTGCGGCAACAACATGGCGTGACCGTGGTGGATCACGCACATTCTGAATCTCGTTGTCTTTCACACCGTGCTCCAGTCGCGGTGGGCTCCTTTCCAGCAATCTTGCTTTTTTCGTGTTCTTTTCTCACCAGTTCTTCTCGATTGGCCTTAAACTCACTTATTTGACTCCAAAACGCTCCAAAGTTTCTCCCATCATAGATTATACCCTACAAAGATAAAAACACTAATCAAAACACTTTGTTATCATTATTTGCACTTAAAACACATTAAAGTATGGTTCATTAAGGGTGAAAATATAGTCTAATTCACCTACTATCACTCTTTATAGCTTTAACCGATGTGGGTGGTGGAAGTTTTGCAATCACATCTACTTTGGCGCGATCCACCTCAATTCCTTTGCTCGACACCAAGTGCCTCAAGACGATCCCCTCTTGTACCATGAAGTGGCACTTCTCCCAATTAAGCACAAGGTCCGTCTCAATACACCGCCTCAGCACTCTGGTCAGATTTGTTAGGCACTTATCGAATGAATTTCCCACCACTGAGAAATCATCCACGAACACCTCCATGATATCCTCGACCATGTCAGTGAATATGGCTATCATGCACCTTTGAAATGTCGCAGGTGCATTGCATAAGCCGAAGGGCATTCTTCTGAAGACAAATACCCCATAGGGACATGTGAAGGGGCCTTTTCCCTGTCTTCTTGGGCAACGAAAATTTGGTTGTACCCGAGTACCCATCCAGGAAACAAAAGTGAGACCTCCTTTCCAGTCTGTCGAGCATTTGATCGATGAAGGGAAGTGGGAAGTGATCTTTCCGGGTGGCAAGATTTAACTTTCTGTAATCCATGCAAATTCTCACGCCAGTGACGGTTTTTGTCGATATCAGCTCATTATTGTCATTCTTCAGAACCGTCATGACACCCTTTTTTGGAACACATTGCACTGGGCTAACCCAGTTGCTGTCATAGATGGGGAAGATGATTCCCGCATCTAACCACTTAATAATTTCTTTCTTCACCACTTCCTTCATGTTTGGGTTCAGCCACCTTTGGTGTTCCCTGGAAGGTTTGTGCCCATCTTCCAGGAGAATTTTGTGCATAAAATTTGCCGGGATGATCCCTTTTATGTCTGCCATGGTCCACCCAATGGCACTCTTGCACTCAGTGAGTACTTGTAAGAGCTCTTTTGCCTGCACATCTAGCAAACTGGATGAGATAATAACAGGTAAAGTAGAATTAGGTCCAAGAAATGCGTACCAGAGATGGGCTGGCAGTGGCTTCAACTCCATCTTGGGTGGCTCTTCGACATATGGCTTGGCTGGCGGAGTCTCTCTCTTTTCTAAGTGTAACGGCTCAAATTCGAGTAACCTCGTCCAGACCCCTTTTCCTTCAAGTGCTAACACCCATTCTGCCAATTCTTCCCCATTTACCTCACCCAAATTCATCAAACATGCAGCAAGGGGGTCCTAAATAGTAAAGGACGCATCATCTTCCTCCACTATCATATCCATAACATCAATGAGATAACAATTGGCAAATTCACTCGGTCGCCTTATGGATTTATGCACATTGAATGTGATTTCTTTGTCGTTTAGCCTCATCTTGAGCTCCCCAGTCTCACAATCAATGAGGGATCTTCCTGTGGCCAAAAATGGCCTTCCAAAAATTATGGGAATCTCCTCATCCACTCTGCAATCCAGTATAACAAAGTCGGCAGGGAACACAAACTTCCCCACCTGCACAATTACATCATCCAGAATGCCTGACGGTCTTTTTACCGTCCTGTTTGCCAGCTGTTACAACATGAAGGTCGGTCTAGCTCTGCCAATCCCCAACCTCTTGTAGATGGCCAGGGCATAAGATTAATGATGGCCCCTAAATCACAAAGCGCCTTGGCAAAGGCAAAATTACCAATGGTGCAGGGGATTGTGAAACTCCCTAGATCAGACAGCTTCTCAGTGATTGGTCGGGTCACTACAGCACTGCAAGTCTGAGTTAGCGTCATAGTGACCAGGTCTTGAAAGTCGAATTTCTGGGACATCAAGTCCTTCATCATCTTAGCATACCCAGGCATCTCCTTTAGAGCATCAATCAAAGGAATGTTTACTTGTATCTGTTTCAACATGTCCAAGAACTTCTTATATTGTTCATATTTATGGTATTTGGCCAGCCTCTGTGGGAATGGTGCTGGAGGTCTCTTCTTCCCAGTGATGTGGGATTTTTATTTGTTAGCCACCACCTCAATTACCGGTTCCTAGGATTTCTCAGCCTCATTCTGCATGTTGGGTTCTCCTTCAGTTTGATGCACTGTCAGCTCAGTCAGGTTAGTTGATTCATCAACTTCAATCGGCATTGGTACCTGTACTTCAGCCTGTCTGCTTTCTCGAGCTCTAGCTTGCTCCAACTCTAAGTCCCTTCCATTGCATAGACATACTGCCATCAGCTGCTTTGGACCCTGATCCTTAGGATTTACCTAAGTGTCTGCAGGCAATGTCCCAAGAGGACGATTATTCAATGATATTGAGATCTCTCCCATTTGTACTTCAGTATTTTTAATATCTGACTCGTGTGCATCTACTCTCTCACTTATTTTTGCAGTCGACCCAATAACTTGTTGGATCATTGATTCAAGCCTGGAGAACCCATCTTCTTGTATCCCGCCATGTTGTTGCTGAGGGGGTGATAAGCCTATTGCTGATTTTGATTATTATACCTCTGTGGCCTTTGGTAAGGCACCACATTACCAAGAGGTCGCATGGCATCCATGTTTCCACTGTTATGCTGCTACTGAGGTGGCCTATACGGTTGATATTTTTGGCCCCAATTATGTCCACCCTATCACTGGCTCCCATAATTCGACACATAGTTCATATTTTCAGGGTAGTGATTATGATCACATTCAGCATTCCACTGATTACCAAGTGGTTGACTAATGCAAGATGTGCATAAGCCCCTATTGGTAGTGTCCACAATATGTACATGCTGCTTCTGCCCTGACTCCTCCACCCTTTTAGTGAGTATGCTCATTTGTGTCATCAACGTAGCCATGTTTTCAGCAAGACTGTTAGATGGATCTAATGGCACCGAGTGAACCACTAGGGTGATGGATGCATTTCTAGTGGTCCACCCCGAATTTTGTGCCATTTTGTCAAGAAAACTTTGGTTCTCTCTCCATGTTTTTCTCAGGAATGCTCCACCAGCTGAAGCATCAACATTTGCCTTAACACTGTCTGTCAGACCCCTACAAAATTGTTGCCCCAACATCTGCTCTGGAATACCGTGGTGCGGGCAGATAACTAACATTCCTTTAAACTGTTCCCATGTTTCTTGCAGTGACTGTGTAGGCTTCTGTCTGAAGCTCAAGATTTCATTAATTTGTTGAGTCGTTTTGTTTGGTGGATGGAACTTGTTCATGATCTGCTTAACTAACTCCTCCCATGTAGCAATGGAATTGATGGGGAGCGAGTTTAGCCAAGTCTAGGTGACTCATGTCACTGAGAAAGGAAACAACAATTGTCTTATTGCTTCCGGAGTGACATTTGGTTGCCTCTGAGCTTTGCAAATCGACAGGAAATTCTTTAGATGTTGTTGGGGATCCTCAATGTATGACCCCGAAAATAGTCCCTTATTCTGCAACAAGTGCAGCATATTATTTGTTATCTGAAAAGACTCAGCCTGTATCTGAGGGACTTCAATTGCAGTGGCCAAATTCTCCGCCATGGGTTGTGCCCAGTCATATAAAGGTACCTCTGGTACCATAGGCACCACAGGAGCCACACCTTGTGCAGCTGGATCAACCACGTCTTCCCCATTGTTATTATTCCTGTCATTAAGATCTGCCATGTCTGTTTCAATTTGTTCAATTGGTGGTTGTTGCTTGCTTTTCCTGTTGGCCCTGTTCAAGGCCTTGAAAACTTTCTCGGTGTCTGTTAAGGCTTCAAATACTTCACCAGTTCTTGATGAGTTTCTAGGCACGCACTTGTACAACCATGTCAGCAAACATTAAAATTTCAATCTTTGAATGAAATTGAAGAAAATTAACTACACTTAAGAATTTTTGTATTTCCTTCTGATCACGCTCAACTATGTCTACTAAAAGACTAAGCGGACGCTGCAAATATGCCCAGAGTCGAATCCCACAGCAAATCAACGTATCAACTGTTGTTGTTAGATTACCAAATTCTCAATAATCAACTTCCTCAAACGTTATGAATATCACTTTATGTTGTTTAAACTACTACATCTGAATGAAAATATTAAAACTAAAGATTAACTAATAATAAGATGTAAGCAATTGGATTAAACGTATAAGGTTATGGTTTCCCCCGTTGGTGAACTTCCTTCTTGTATACTTCCTATAGTTTGGATTTAGTTGTATCTATCAATCATGAACACTCTAGTTATCATAAATCTCTCTCAAGTAATTATGATAATTTACTAGACGCACTTTCTCAAGTTATGCTAGCTAGATTGAATTACGATTCACTTTAGATTGCACCCGAGGTATCGTTATCTATAATCCAACCTCTAAACCCTCGGTTATGAATCTCGCCTATACTTCGGGAGTGGTGTTGTTCAAACAACTACCTAAATATGCACTCTCTCTCAAGTAGATACATAATAAATAGGAACAGCTAATTGAAGGGCCTTCAATCAACTACAACAAGAATGTAGTTGAACAAATAGAGTTTAACAACCAAATAAAACTATAGTAATATCACAATTAGTTCATCCCCAACGGGTTCCACCAACAACCTTAGATTAGAAAATTTAGCTACTCATGCGCAAGAACAATAAAAACCCAAAAGAATTCATAATGCTCAAAATAAAGATTAAAGGAAGAAAATATAAAACTCTATTGGTTTCTTGTCTTCTCACAATGAGTCTTTCCTCCTACTTGAGTCTAAAAATAAGAATATCCTTCTCTTGGGCGGATTTACAATGTTTAAATAGGGTTTGGCAATTTATTCCCGTGTTTTACACTTAAGTCCTTCAATTTTCCAGGTCTGTCAGTTGTCGCCCACAGTCGCGGCAGGAACGCGGTGTGACCGCGGTGGGCTACACGTATTCTGCTTCAGTTATTCCTCCACCGCGCTCCAGCCGCGGTCGCGGTGGACCATGTTCTAGCAATTTCAGCCCTTTCTCTTGTGCTTTCCTCACGAGTTCTTCTCGATTAGCCTCGAACTCCCTTAATTGACTCCAAATAGCTCCAATGTATCTCCACTCATAGAATATATCCTGCAAAACACAAAAAACACTAATTTGAGCATTTGGTTATCAATATTCACATTAAAAACATAATAAAGTATGGTTCATTAGGGGCGAAAATATAGTCTAATTCACCTATTATCAACACCCCACACTTAAACCTTTGCTCGTCCTTGAGCAGCAAAACCACACTCTAAAGGCCTAATCTTCTCAAGCATCACCCTACAGTGTCACACCATGACATTTCACAAGCATTGCACCTAGTCGTGTAACATCTATGCCTCAAGTGGTGACTCTATATGCCATGCCACATTCTTACTTCCTCAAAGTACTCTATACAGAGGTCAAGACTTATCTTTTCATTGTGAATCACATGCCCTCACATCACACAATTGAGAGTATTTCCCCAAAAGATAATATTAAGAACAGTAGGAACTTTAAATCGAAAGAATTTACTCACTCTCAAAAAGAACATTCATATGCCTCATAGATACACCATAGGCTTGCCCGTAGTGTAATACTCTACTAATTGAGTCTATTCAGTCTAAGATCAATAGGTCTTTATTTGGTTGTAATGTAGGCTAAGGGACGGGTAGGATACATTTAGGTATAGTGACTAACCTCCCTAAGTACTTTTAATACAATTACATTAACATTCAGCCCATTTTCATGTTTGGCCAGAACTTTTACCACACTTTGCTTCATAATTACCCCACTATTTTTAGGTGCAACTTTCTTTTCCATACCACTAATCATCAAGGACTGCATTTATTTATTGTCCTTTTTCTTTTTTTTCCTTTTTTCTTAAAGTGGCCTTCACTTTTGCATTTTATTTCTTTCACACTTTTGCACCTTTCATCCTATTCCTTCTATTTTCCTTTACAAACCAAACCACCACCCCACACTTTTACTTTTACACATTTGCTAACAATTCAAGTTCTCATGGGAGGTACAGGGTTCAAACAGACAGGCTATTAGAACAATTGGGTATGGTTTGTTATGTGGTTATCAAAGAAACAGGCTTATAAGCTCAAAGGGGGTTAACTATGGTCAATTGCTTTCAGGTGGATATACATTTATGTCTGATTTAACAAAGAAATGCCTATATCCCTTCTAAGGCTGAACAAACTTCTATTTCATTTTGTACACGCAGAGGTCAAGTTCTAGGTATCAAATGAAGACATAGAATATGATGCACAAATACCTCACACACACATGGCACATAATCCACTCCAAATTGGTTCATCAAAACACTCCAATGAGTATTCAAGTCAGTTACAATATGCAAATTTAAGGCATTCTACACGAGTAAACAAAAGAGCCTAAGCGTCACACCCTGGGATCTTTGGTGTTCAGGTGTAACACACTAAGGGCTCCATTCTTTCCATTAAGTTCCTTGCCCAAGAGAATCCTAACAACTAAAAAAAGATAAAATCTAACTATACCCGGTTCAAGCTAAACCCTTCGAAAAGAACCTTGGTCAAAAGAAAAACCAATGGGGAGTTACTATACTACCTAAAAAGAAAATTAAAAAAATCTTTTTGGTGCTTTCTTTGGACTAACTTCCCTCAAGAAAACTGCCTAAGTAGCCCGTCATCATGAAGAGTCCACTACATTTTCTAGGTTTTTTTTTTTTTACTTCGACGTAGTGACCTCAAGAGACCCGTCGGAAGGTGTCAGTCTTCGGGCCAAGCCAAACAAATTGAAAACAACCAATTCAAATATATATAATCAAAACAAGAGAAAAATTATCCACATATACAACAACAAAATTGTCCCCCACCCCACACATGAAAAGTTGGCTTGTCCCCATGTCAATCAACCAATAAAAGCATAGAGGGGTAAGGAAACTCCCATGGTGATCACTCGTCGTCAGAAACGGTGGCCGGGTCAACATTACAGGCCCTACCTAGTGCACGAAACCAATCCATTATATTCTTCTCTGATTTATCATGGTGGGTGGACATTACATCCATCCTGGCGTTGAGGTCAGCTACCGAGGTGCGCAAGCCGGCCACATCCTCCTCTAAGGTCGACAGCCTGGGACCGTGCAGAGGTTGAGAGGGACCCTCCCCATCATGAGACCTCTGAGGTGGTGCATCATCAGGATTAACCTCATCTTCGTCATCAACCGCTAGAGGCACCCGGTGCTCTTTGCCCACATTAATTTTGCCTGCTCTAAACGAGGCCTTCTTTGCCAATTTTCCATCAATGGGTTGATTCTATGGGACCTTGGCTATCCAGCAGGCCTGGTAACTAGAGAGGGGAAGTAGAACACTTTCAGTACCTCATGAAATCGGATGAACATCTCATCATGGAGCACCCGGGCAATATCAAAGTCCAATCTGTTGACAAAGAACCAAACCATCACCGCCCGAGGGGGGTTGACATCGGTGGTATTGCTGGTGGGTAGCAGGCGGCTACAGATAACTGTGAACCAACACTTGGCCTCCTAAGTGAAGGAACTAGAGTTCAGTGTGATGCCCTCTTTGACCCATGTGGTCACCCCTCCCACACAAACTGACCGCACGAGCATGGGCCAGTTGACCGATAGTGTCTGCTGGAAACGGTAATGATCAACATCCCCAGGGAAGGTCGGAAGCCTGTAAACCCATCGGATGGCCTCCAGTGAGGCATTCACACTTGTTCTCCGTAAAGTGACTACCCGGTTCACATGCTCCGGGCAGTTTGCATAGAATTCCCGGACCATTAGAATATTGGCCTCCTCAGGTTCTTCGTATAATATCTCCAACTGGCGCCTTCGAATTTCGGCGAACATTTCTAGGCTCTCATGATGTAAGGCAGCCCTGTCAATTGGCACCTCGTGGACCATCTTCCTGGCGGACTTAACATCCTACATGTCCTCAGCAGCCTTTGACACAAATCGGAATGAGTCAAACCGACTAGTGCTCTCTGTGTTCGTCTTTTGCGTGAGTGAGCCATGGTACCTGGGATAAGAAGGAAAAAAGTTAGAGAGTGTCCAAGTTGTGTGCCTATCGGGTTATTACTCAGACTTCACCACCACGAAGGGCACAATGCCCAAAAATTTTCTCAATGGGGCCACTTTACAAACACCATGTGTGCATAATTTGTAACAAACATACATTGGCCCCATATGGACTAACTCTTCCCAATTATTCAATACAAACAAGTACTAATCTCACCCCAACTACTCAAGAATCACCCACCATTGTCAAACATACACCAACCAACTAACATCAATCTATAGGGGCAGATACCTACCAAAAACAAGTAAGAGGTGGTGAAGAACCACCATTACACACAAATACAACAAGAGTCTACCATAAAATAGAAAAGAATACAACAATACAACAAGGATCTACTACACAATAGAAAAATAAAAGCAAAAATAAGAGGAGATGAGAGAAGAGATACTTACTTGAGTGAAGATGTGGGTGGCAATAATGGAGGCTGGGAGGAGAAAAGGAGAGAGAGTCGTGGGTTTGGGGGGAAGAGGGAGGGGGATTATTCTGTAGGGGGGGAGGTCGTGAGTTTTGTTGTTTGGGAGAGAAGAGGAGGGGGTTTGGGGGTAGGGTTTAGAAGAAAGGGAACGTGGGGGTAAGTGGGTTATTTTAAAAAGGGGGGAAGAAATAAAAAGAAAATAAAGAAAAGAAAAGAAAATTATTAACGCCAAAATTACCTGGGCGGAAGATGGCTTGTCGCTGTCGACCGCGGCCGTGGTAGATTCATAGAGGTGAAATTTCACTGCGGTCGTGACATGGTTCACCGCAGCCGCGGTAGATTCATAGAGGTGAAATTTCACCACGGTCGCGCAAGATTCAGAGAAGCTATTTTTCACCGCGGTCGCGTGAGATTCAAAGAAGTTATTTTTCACCGCGACCGCACGAGGTTCAGAGAGGTGCAATTTGGCTGCGGTCGCACCACGTTTCACCGCGGCCGCGGTGACGAGCGTTCGAGAAAAGCATTGAAGCTCCAGTTGTCACTGCGGTCGCGGTGGCCCATATTGCCTGGTATTGCGTTTTCTTCATATTGTTACCTTACCAGAGTTGTTTTATGAACACATCTTTTCTCAATAACACCTCCAAACTTGTCTTGCACACTCAAAAACTTGTTAGATGTATGTACATCAATCACTACACAACAAAAGAGAAAAACACTAAAATCGTAGGTTGCCTCCCACGCAGCGCTTGATTTAACGTCGCGGCACGACAAGTACAACAATCAATGGGTTGCCTCCCATGATGTGCTTGATTTAAAGTCACGACATGACGCAGAATGAGTGCATTTAAGGCTCGCTCAACCTCTGTGGTTGAAAAAGATGCACCACAGACAACTCTTTAGTCTCATTCATCCCCACATACAGTTTTAATCTTTGTCCATTAACCTTGAAGGCGTTGGACCCATCTTCAGTAGAAATCTCCAAATCCCCAGAGGGAAACACTGTGACCACTTTGAATGGTCCTCACCATCGGGACTTAAGCTTACCCGGAAACAATCTTAATCTTGAATTATAGAGCAACACTTTGTCTCCAGGCTTGAAATTTCGGTCCAAAATGTTTTTGTCGTGCACCTCTTCATTCTCTCCTTATATAGCCTTGTGATTTCAAATGCTTGATATCTAAATTCCTCCAACTCATGCATCTTTGTTACTCAATTTTCACCCGCAGCATCAATATCCAAGTTCAACTACTTCAATGCCCACCAGGCTCGATGTTCCAACTCTACAGGCAACTGATAGGCCTTACCAACTACCAACTTGTACGGAGACATACCTATTGGTGTATTAAATGCAGTCCTATAGGCCCAGAGTGTGTCATCAAGTTTCTTCGCCCAATCAATTCTAGTGGCATTTACTATTTTGGTCAGCACACTCTTGATTTCACGGTTTGACATCTCAACCTGCCCACTCGTTTGGGGGTGATAAGAGGTTTCCACCTTGTGGCTCACATCATACTTGGCTAGTAACTTCTCGAAGTCACAATTGCAGAAGTGCGTGCCTCCGTCACTAATAATGGCCCTTGGAATCCCGAACCGGGTGAATATGATTTTCTTCAAGAACCCCACCACCACTCTTGCATCATTGGTGGGGAACGCTGCAACTTCCACCCATTTGGACATGTAGTCTATAGCAACAAGAATGTACTTATTGCCATAGGAGCTGACAAAGGGACCCATGAAGTCAATCCCCCACACATAATACACCTCCACTTCTTGTATTGGGTTCATGGGCATCTCATGTCGACGGGATATGTTCCTCATTCTTTGGCACTCATTACAGCCCTTCACCCATTGGTGAGCATCTTTGAACACCGTTGGCCAATAGAAGTCGGCCTCCAACACCTTAGTTGTTGTGTGAACTCCTCCAAAATGTCCTCCGTATGGTGATGCGTGACAAGCCTGCAAAATAGAAAATTGCTCTATCTCGGGGACACACCTCCGGATCATGTTATCAATAAATATTCTAAACAAATGAGGTTCATCCCAATAGTAATTGCGGCAATCACGATAAAATCTTTTCTTTTGTACAGAGGAGAGTTCATAAGGTTCTACCGTTGGCCAGGTAGTTTGCAATGTCTGTATACCATGGCACATCCTCTACACTTGTGGCTAGCAGCTGCTCATTTGGAAAGGTTTCCAGAATATCCTCAGATTCAATTGCATTCTCAGCACCTTCAAGACGTGACAGGTGTCAGCGACTTGGTTCTCCGTGCCCTTACGGTCACGAATCTCCAAGTCAAATTCTTAAAGAAGCAACACCCAACGAATTAGGCGCGGCTTGGACTCTTTCTTATCAACCAAGTATCTGATGGTTGCGTGATCAGTGTACACTATCACCTTCAACCCGATCAAGTAAGACCTGAACTTTTCAAGGGTGAACACTACTGCCAACATCTCTTTTTCATTCACCGTGTAGTTCAGTTGAGCTCCACTCAAATTCCTACTCGCGTAGTAAATTGGGTGCATTATTTTATCTTTGTGCTGACTCAACACGGCTCCTACTGTGTAGTCACTAGCATCGCACATGAGTTCAAACGTTTGCTCCCAGTCGGGGGCAAAGATAATTGGTGATGTGACTAGCCGCTTTTTCAGCTCCTCAAACGCCACCCTGCAATCATCAGAAAACACAAAGGGGTTATCTTTTTCAATCAACTTACAGAGTGGGTTGAAGATCTTGGAGAACTCTTTGATGAATCACCGATAGAACTCGGCATGCCCAAGCAAGCTACGTATAGCTTTGATTGATGTGGGAGGCGGACGTTTTTCGATCACATCAACTTTAGCTTTGTCCACCTCAATTCCTTTACTTGACACCAAGTGCCCCAAGACGATCCATTCTTGTACCATGAAATGGCACTTCTCCTAATTAAGCACAAGATTCGTCTCGATGCACCTCTTTAGGACACGGGTTAAATTTGCTAGGCACTCATCGAATGAATTTTTCACTACTGAGAAATCATCCATGAATACCTCCATGATATCTTCCACCATGTCTGTGAATATGGCCATCATGCACCGTTGGAATGTGGCAGGTGCATTGTTGAGGTCAAATGGAATCCTCCTGAAGGCAAACACCCCTTAGGGGAATGTGATGGAGGTATTTTCCCTATCTTCCGGGGCAATTGAAATCTAGTTGTACCCCGAGTACTCGTTCAGGAAACAAAAGTGAGACCTCCCTGCAAGCCTGTCGAGCATTTGATCAAATAATGGAAGTGGGAAGTGGTCTTTTCGGGTGGCAAGATTCAGCTTTCTATAATCCATGCATATTCTCCAGCCCGTGACGGTTCTTGTAGATATCAACTCATTTTTTTCATTCTTTACCACCATCATGCCACCCTTCTTTGGGACACATTGCACTGGGCTAACCCAGCTGTTGTTAGAGATGGGGAAAATGATTCCCGCATCTAACCACTTGATGATTTCCTTCTCCGCCACCTCCTTCATGTTTGGGTTCAAGCACTTTTGGTGTTCCCTGGAAGGTTTGTGTCCCTCTTCCAGGAGAATCTTATGCATGCAATATGCTGGGCTGATCCCTTTGATATCCTCCATGGTTCATCCAATGGCAGTCTTGCACTCAAAGAGTACCTGTAACAGATGATTTGTCTGCACATCTAACAAACTCGATGAGATAATAACAGGTAGCGTAGAGTTAGGAACCATAAATGTGTACCTGAGATGGGTTGGCAATGGTTTCAACTCCAGTTTAGGTGGTTCTTCCACAAATGGCTTGGCTGGTAGGCTCTCTCTTTTCTCTAAGTGTAATGGCTCAAACTCGAGAGCCCTCGGCCAGACCCCTTTACCTTCAAGCGCTAACACCCACTCTGCCAATTCCTCCCCATTGACCTCATCTAAATTCATTAAGCATGCAGCAAGGGGGTCCTCAATAGTTAAGGACGCATCATCTTCTTCCACTATCACATCCACAGCATAAATTAGAGAACAGTTGGAAAACTCACTCGGTCGCCTCATGGATTTTTGCACATTGAATGTGATTTCTTCATCATTAAGCCTCATCTTGAGCTCCCCAGTCTGACAATCAATGAGGGATATGCCTATGGCCAAAAATGGCCTTCCCAAGATTATGGGAATCTCCTCATACACTCTACAGTCTAGTATCACAAAATCAACAGGGAACCCAAACTTCCCCACTTGCACCAAAACATCATCTAGAATACCTGACGGTCTCTTCACCGTCCTATCAGCTAGTTGCAGCAACATGGAAGTTGGTCTGGCTCTAATATCCAGTCTCTTATAAATGGACAGGGGCATTAGATTAATGTTGGCCCCCAAATCACACAGTGCTTTGGCAAAAGCGAAATTGCCGATGGTGTAGGGAATTGTAAAACACCCTCGATCAGACAACTTTTCTGCAATTGGTCGTGTTACCACTGCACTGCAAGTCTGGGTGAGAGTCACAGTTGCTAAGTCTTGGAAATCAAACTCCCAGGACATCAAGTCCTTCATCATCTTTGCATACCCAAGCATCTCTTTCAGAGCATCAATTAGAGGAATGTTTACATGTATCTGCTTCAGCATATCGAAGAACTTTTTGTACTGCTCATCCTTTTGGTATTTTGCCAGCCTTTGAGAGAATGGTGTTGGTGGTCTCTTCTTCCCATTGATTTGGGATTTTTCTTTCTCAACTGCCACCTCAACTACTGGCTCTGGGGTTATCTCCACTTCCTTTCAGCCTCAGTCTGCCCACTGGGTTCTTCTTCAGCAGTTTGCACTGTTACCTTGGTGAAGTTTGTGGAATCATCAATTTCGATTGGCACTGGTACTAGTGTCTATGCTTGCCTACTTTCATGATCCAACTCTTGTTCCAAGTGTAAGTCCCTGCCATTGCGGAGACTCACTGCCATCAGCTGCTTCGGGCCCTAGTCCTTAGGATTCACCTGAGTGTCTGCAGGTAAAGTCCCAAGAGGACGATTATTTACTGCCATTGATATCTGGCCCAACTGCACTTCAATATTTTTTATAGCTGAATTGTGTGCATCTACTCTTTCACTGATTTTGGCAGTTGACCCAATCACCTGTTGCATTATTGCTTTAAGCCTGGAAAACCCATCTTCTTGACTCCCTCCATGTTGTTGAGGGGGGTGGTATGTCTGCTGGTGATTCTGATTATTATACCGTTGTGGCCTTTTGTAAGGTGGCACATTACCATGAGGTCTCATGGCACCCATGTTTCCA
This sequence comes from Nicotiana knightiana, assembly GCA_005239525.1. NCBI lineage: Eukaryota > Viridiplantae > Streptophyta > Magnoliopsida > Solanales > Solanaceae > Nicotiana > Nicotiana knightiana. Next base: position 91,168 of record ML382162.1, read on the forward strand.
ATGTTTTGTTGCTGATGAGGTGGTATATAAGGTTGAACTTGTTGACCCCAATTTTGTCCCCCTTGTCTCTAGCATCCATAGTTTGACACATAATTCATGTTTTCTGGGTAACGAGTGTGATCACAATCTGCATTCCGCTGATTACCAATTGGTTGGCTAATACAAGATGTGCATCAGCCCCCATTGGTAGTATCCACAATATGAACTTGCTGCTTTATCCCCGACTTCTCTACCTTTTTCGTAAGAAGACTCATTTGTATCATCGAATTAGCCATGTTATCAGCCATAGTGTTGGATGGATCTAATGGCACTGAGTGAACAACTGAGGTAATAGGAGCACCCCTGGTTGTCCATCCTGAATTCTGTGTCATCGTATCAAGTAGAATCTGGTACTCTCCCCATGTCTTGCTAAGGAATGCTCCACCAGCTGACGCATCAATGTTGGAATTTACACCATCAGCCAGACCCATATAAAATCGTTGCCCCAGCATTTGCTCAGGAATACCATAGTGAGGACAGATAACCAGCATCCCTTTAAACCGTTCCCATGTCTCTTGCAGTGTCTCCATGGGCTTTTTTCTGAAGCTTATGATCTCATCATTCTGTTATGCTGTCTTGTTTGGTGGATGGAATTTATTCAGAAATTTATTGACCAACTCCTCCCATGTTGCAACAGAGTTGATAGGGAGGGAGTTGAGCCAAGTCTGGGCAACTCCTGTCACCGAGAACGAAAACAATAGCAGTTTTAATGCCTCCGGAGTAAAATTCAGCTACCTATGGGTCTTGCAAATAGACAAAAAATTATTTAAATGCTGCTGGGGATCCTCAACATACGACCCGAAAATAGCCCCTTATTCTGCAACAAGTGCAGCATATTGTTTGTAATCTGGAAAGACTCTGCTTCAATCTGAGGGACCAAAATCGTGGTTGCCAAGTTGTCAGGTGTGGGTTGTGCCCAGTCGTATAATTGTGCCTCAGGTACAACGGGTGCCTCAGGCGCTGCAATCCGTGCAGCTGGGTCGACCGCACCATCCCCAACATTAATGTTGTTTCTGTTGGTCAGCTCTATCTGGTTCAATGTGTTCAATGTGTGGTTGTTATTTTCTTCTACAGTTGGACTTGTTCAAGGCCTTGAAAACTTTTTCGGTATCTGGCAAGGCTTTAAATACTTCACCAGTTCTCGAGCAGTTTCTAGGCATACACATGTGCCACCGATTCAACGAACGTTAGAAATTCAGTATATTTATGAAATCAAATAAAATTGACTATACTTAGGAATTTTTGTATTTTCCTTCAACTACAATTGATAATACCGTTAAGTCCCGAGCAACGGTGCCAAAATTCGATCACGCTCAACTATGTCTACTAAAAGACTAAGCGGGCACTGCAAATATAATCCGGGGTATTATGCCCAGAGTCGAATCCCACAGGGAATCAATGTATCAACTGTTGTTGTTAGATTACCAAATTCTCAATAATCAACTTCCTCAAACGTTATGAATATCACTTTGTGTTGTTTAAACTACTACAGCTGAATGAAAATATTAAAACTAAAGATTAACTAATAATAAGATGTAAACAATTGGATTAAAGGTCTAAGGTTATGGTTTCCCCCATTGGTGAACTTCCTTCTTGTATACTTCCTATAGTTTTGATTTAGTTGTCTCTATCAATCAGGAACACTCTAGTTATCATAAATCTCTCTCAAGTAATTATGATAATTTACTAGACGCACTTTCTCAAGTTACGCTAGGTAGATTGCATTACGGTTCACTTTAGATTGCACCCGAGGTATCGTTATCTCTAATCCAACCTCTAAACCCTCGGTTATGAATCTCGCCTATACTTCGGGAGTTGTGTTGTTCAAACAACTACCTAAATATGCACTCTCTCTCAATTAGATACATAATAAATAGGAACAACTAATTGAGGGGCCTTCAATCAACTACAACAAGAATGTAGTTGAACAAATAGAGTTTAACAACCAAATAAACTATAGTAATATCACAATTAGTTCATCCCCAACGGGTTCCACCAACAACCTTAGATTAGAAAATTTAGCTACTCAGCTCAAGAACGATAAAAACCCAAAAGAATTCATAATGCTCAAAATAAAGATTAAAGGAAGAAAATATAAAACTCTAATGGTTTCTTGTCTTCTCACAATGAGTCTTGCCTCCTACTTGAGTCTAAAAATAATAATATCCTTCTCTTGGGCGGATTTACAATGTTTAAATAGGGTTTGGCAATTTATTCCCGTGTTTTACACTTAAGTCCTTCAATTTTCCAGGTCTGTCAGCTGTCGCCCACGGTCGCGGCAGAAACGCGGCGCGACCGCGATGGGCTACAGGTATTCTGCTTCAGTTATTCCTCCAGCACGCTCCAACCACTGTCGCGGTGGACCATGTTCCAACAATTTCAGCCCTTTCTCTTGTGCTTTCCTCACGGGTTCTTCTCGATTAGCCTCGAACTCCCTTAATTGACTCCAAATAGCTCCAAAGTATCTCCTCTCATAGAATATATCCTGCAAAGCACAAAAAACACTAATCAGAGCATTTTGTTATCAATATTCACATTAAAAACATAATAAAGTATGGTTCATTAGGGGCGAAAATATAGTCTAATTCACCTATTATCACCTTCCAACTATAACTGATAATATCTTATTTCCCCAACAACGGCGCCAAAATTTGATCACGCTCAACTATGTCTTATAAAAAGACTAAGCGGGCGTTGCAATAATCTGAATATTTAGCCCAGAGTCAAATTCCACAGGGAACTAACCTATCAATTATGGTTGTTAGACTACTCGATCCTCAATAACCAATTTCCCAAAAGTTATAAATATCAATTTCCGGTGTTTTTACTAACTACAACTGAATGAAATTAAGTAAACTAAAGGATAGCTAATACTGAGGTGTAAACAAATGCGATAAGGATCTAAGGTTATGGTTTTTCCGTTGATGGAATCTCTTCCTGTATATTTCCTATAGTTTGGCCTAGTTATATCTATCAATCATGAACACTCATGCTACTGTAATTCTTTCTCAAGTAATTACTATAATCTACTAGACGTACTCTCTCGAGCTACGCTAGCTAACTTGTATTGCAGTTCACTTTAGATTGCACCCAAGGTATCGTTATCTCTAATCCAACATTTAAACCCTCGGTTATGGATCTCTCATATACTTTGGGAGTGATGTTGTTCAACAATTACCTAAATATGCACTCTCTCTCGAGCAGATACACACTAAATAGGTACAGCTAATTGAGGGCCCTTCAATCAACTACAACAATAACGTAGTTGAACAATTAGAGATTGAAAACCAAGCAAACTATATTAATATAACAATAAGTTCATCCTCAACGGGTTCCACCAAAACCTTGGACTAAAGAAGTTAGCTACTCATAATTGTATTGACAATAACAAAAGAATTCATTAACAATGGTAAAATCACAAGGAAGGGAGATGAGGATTGATGCCCAATTGCCCTCCTTACCTCTTGTCTATGCTATTCTTGAACAAGCCTCTAAACCTTGATAAAATCTTCCTTTGGGCGAATTGAACCTTATATAGGTTAAGTGAAATTGCCCTAAACTTCCAATTGTAGCCCTGAAAAATAGCGTGCACGACTGGGACTAGCGCGCTCACGCTAGTCCTCGCGCTAAATGGGTTTTGTTCTGCCCGGGGGTTTGTTGGGTAGCGCGGTCGCGCTATTTCCCGTGCTAATGCCCTTTTGTTCTGTCCCGATAACTGGACTAGCGCGATCGCACTAGTGATCGCGTTAGTGGACTTATATTCTGTCCAAGCGACTTTCAGCCTTCTCTTCACACATCAAATATTCCAAGGGCTTTCTTCCTTTAATTTTTTCTCCAAACACCATCCTAGGTCCTCATAAGTGCATTTTTCTCCTGCAAAAGATAAAATCAACAATTAGAGCTATTTTAACATCCCTAAGATAGTGAAGCATCATTAAGTTAGAGTGTAAACCTACACTAACTACGTGAATTTAGCTTGTTATCAGATCCTTCTTCAGATACCTAAGCAAGTGGAAAACTGCTTTAAAATGTGTCTCCCAAGGGTCTTGCATGATCTGGCTAAGGTGATGCACACTGAAGGCTATGTCCAATTTGGTATTAGTAAGGAAATTCAATTTTCCCACTAATTTCCTCTAGTAGGTAGGATCTGGCAATGCTGCTCCTTCTTTGGCTCTCAACTTTTCATTTGGATCAAGGGGAGTAGAGAGGCTGTTGTAGAAAAGACACTCATATTCTTTGAATAAATCTAGTGCAACTTTCTTTGGGAAATTATCACATCATCACCTATGTATAGAACTTCCAAACCAAGTAAGTAATGCAGCCTTCCTTGGTCTTTTATCTTAAACTGATCATGTAGAAACATTTTAGTTAAGTAATTTTTGAATGGTTTGTCTCACTGATGATAACATCACCTATATATACAACTATATAAATTGTAGAATGATTTGTTTTCTTGTAAAAGAGTGAGTAATCATTTAGAGAGTATACATATCCCTTTAAGCAATTAGCCTCAGTCAACTTAGAGTACCGCTGTCTGCTTGCCTGTTTGAGGCCATATAACAATTTTTTCAACTTACACACTAAACCTGGAGAGTTTATCTCTTGTCCTGGTGGCAGTTGCATGTACACTTCCTCATGGAGGTCTCCATAGAGGAATGCATTGTTCACGTCTGACTTGAAAATGTACCACTACTTCTTCATTGCAGTTGCTATAAGGGCTCTTCCTGTTGTCACGTTTACCACATGACTAGAAGTTTCTATGTGATCTATGACATGTTGTTGAGTGTACCCTTTTACCACCAACCTATCTTTGAACCTCTTTATTGTTCCATCATCTTTGTGTTTTATCTTATACGCCCACCTGCAGCCAATAGCCTGCTTGCCACTTGGTAGGGGTACAATATCCCAGGTGTGGTTTGCTTGTAGAGCTTCAAACGCTTGTATCATTGTTGCTTTCCAAGCAGGGTTAAGGCCAGCTTCCACATATGAAGATGGTTCACAGTAACTGCAGACATTCATTACAAACAACTGACTATCATGGACTAAAGAATAGCAGAAATATGACTATTTAAATAGAATAAAGCACAAAGGGAGGTGGAAGTGACTGGTGGATCAGTAGGCAGATGAGTATAACTTGTTTTCAACTAAGGTATGAAGTAGAGAAAATCATGTAAATGAGCAGGTAATTTGTGTTCTCTACTAGATCTTCTAGGCTCTAAAACAAGTGAGTCATTTTGTGGAATAGAATCAATAGATCTTGTGGAAGGATTTCATGAGAATTAGAGTTTGGTGACTCTGGAAAAAAATATGCAAAGTGATCAAGGTAAAGGATGATCATGTATAACACCAGGTTGCCTGGGCTTGGTGAACTGTCTGTTGTAGGCAGAGGTACAGTAGTGTGTAATCAGTGATGAAAGGTATTGAATGAAGAGTTGAAGGAAAATAACTTTCAACTGGTGATATCGTAAACGAAAAGATATTCTCATGGAAAGTTACATCTCTGGGTATGCGAATCTTTCTAGTTTGCAAGTTCAACACCTTATATCGCTTAGTTTCAAAATGATATCCAACAAAGACATGAGGTACAATTTTGGGATCAAATTTGTCCATGTGTTTTCTTGGTATTGTGGGGAAACAAAGACACCTAAAACTTTTCAAGTGAGAACAATTTGGTTTCTTTTTGTATAGGAGTTCAAAGGGGAATTTGTTCTTGAGGTAGGTGGTAAAGGCAATTTGTTAATTAGGTAAGTAGATGTTAAGATACATTCACCCCAATATTACACAAGTAACTTTGATTGAAATAAAAGTACTTTAGTTGTCTCAAGAAGATACCTATGCTTCATCTCAACCACCCTATTCTATTGTGGTGTGTACGGACAAGTTCTTTGGTGGACAATGCCTTAGATCTAAAAGAAAGAATTTGCTTCTGTATTGGTGAATTCAAACCATTATCTAACCTTATTAACTTAATGTTCATGTGAAATTGGGTCTTAACAAAGGAGATGAAGGCTTTAAGAATCTGTAGGGCATTACTTTTGCTAGGAAGAAATGAGTCCATATGGACCTGCTATGATCATCCACCACAGTTAAGAAATACGTGTAATTGTCATGTGTGGGGACATGATAGGGTCCATAGATCAACATGCAAGAGGTCAAAAATACGTGTTTGGTGTTACTGACCTTGTGAGGAAAATGTAACCTACTTTGTGTGGCCAAAGGACATATGGAACATAGAAAAGGTTATCTAGTAGAAAAAATAACAGGGATAGTGGTAATGTTTCTCATTTTGACAAAAGGAAAATGGTGTAATCTATTGTGACACAATACCTTGACATTGCTTTCATGAGATAAGAAGGAATTATTGTAGATGGAATTATTTACATTTGGGAAGGAATGACTCTGTGAAGTATTGTGATAACAAGTACTAGATGCAGATTTTTGTAAGCTATGTACATCACAAGCATGACATAGGACAGAAGACAAGGATGACACATATGCATAATCAGTACTAGCATTCTTCAAGCAAAAGGACATAGGAGGTACAACCCATCCCTAATTTTTTCAATCTCCAGAGGCCTCTTCACTGTAGGAAATTGCAGTAAACAACAAGTATTTGTAAAGGCTAACAAGGATTTAAGTTGTCCAGATAAGGAAGATATAAAGATTAGATTAATTTTAAGGAAGGGACAAACATGACTTTGTGTAGAGTGATATGGAGAGCAAAGAACGCACTACTAATTTCTGTTACTTTGACTCTACAACCATTTGGTAGAGTGACTAACAAGGGCTAGGGTAAGATCATAACATCAAATAATGAAGACTTGTTAAAAGTCATATGATTTGAAGCTTCTAAATCTAAAATCCATATGTCAGTCCAAGTATTGAAACATCTACAAGACAATTTTCCAAAACAGTAGAGGATGTGGAGGTTATCATACCTGCAAAATTCATAGTTCATCAACAAGTTTTACAAACCTAGACCCACGATTTGCACTATGTGGACTCTCGCCTCTACTGCTGGTATGAAAATGCTGAAGGATATTAAGAAATTAATGTTATTGTTCCTTGGATAGGTTAAGGTTCTGACTTCCGTCCTTGGGTCCAAACTCCTCAGCTTTGGTAGACATTTCATTAGGTGAACTGGAGTGTGCATTGGCCACAACTCTTTCGTTCTTATTGTACTTGAAGTTTTGATTGTTGCCTGAGGTATGAAGGTATTCATGAAGCTTAAAACACTTGTCCTTAGTGTGGTCGGGGCGTTTACAGTAGTCACAAAAGGGACTTGACCTATTGGTGTTTGGAAAATTGGCATTGGGAGTGTAATTAGTTCTAAAGTTGTTATTCCTGACATTGTTGGAATTAGGGGTGCTTATCAGGCGGATCGAACAGATAATTACACTTACGGTTCAGCTTATCGATTTTGAGATTATAAATATAGTTATATGCCAGCGATCCAATAAGATAAGGGGCAGATTGGTATCAGATTAACGATTATCGGACGGTTTATGGGCTAAACTAAATAGAAATTTATTTGAACAACCCTAATATTGTGAATACCAAACGGCGAAACCTGATAAAGTGACTCGACTCCCTCGTTAGTATGTACTGCACTTTAATTTATCAGGTTTGTTAACATCTGTTGCTATATATTAGAATATGTTAAAACTTTGTAGTTTGTACTACACTAATGCACTTATTATACATTTTTCTTTTGGTTGCATAGCTAACTGTTTCATGTCAAAAAAAAGGAAAGACTGAAAACTGGTGAAACTTTGAAAACTTATGTACAATCAAGCATGTACATATAGGTGGTGTGTTTATACAAACCCTTTTGAAGTCTTCGAGGAGGTAGATCCACGTGTAGTTAATGGGCATAATTAAAGATATGTATATGTAAATATAAAAATTTCTTAATAGGGTTAACGGTTTATTCGATAAGAAAATTGAGTAATCCGGCCCCAAACCGATAAGCCCTTAATTATTAAATCTCAATTCATTCACCAATCATTATCCCGATAAGTCGATACCAATAAGCCAATAAGATATCGGTTCGATTTGATTAACGATGACAGTTCAAATTTGAACAACCCTAGTTGGCATTCCTTGAGGCACTAACATTAAGAGAAACAAACCATCTGCTTTGGAGATCTCACTGTTGTGTACACCTCATTAAGTCCCACGAGGAACTAAACTAATCTCATATCCTGATCAACCTTGTGCATACTGTCCTTAGCACCGCAGGTGCACTGACAGTTGCACTGTGTTTTTGCACTTAGATTACTCAATTCCTCCCAGAGTTTCTTCAACTGAGTGTAGTAACAAGTGATATCTAGGACTCCCCGAGATAGGTTATTAATTTCTTTTTGAATTTGATACAGAATCGCACCATTGGTTTTTGCTCATATCGATCTCGTAATTCCTTCCGTAATTCAACAACATCGCTGGCATATTCCACATTGTCTGCTGTCTCCTTTGAGAATGGATTCAGAATCTACGAGGTTACCATATGTCACATCGTTCCTATTGCCAAAATTTGATGATTGAGGATTAGGATGTTTGCATTCCCCAGTAATAAAACCAGCTTTATTTTTAGCAGAATGACCACACAAAATTGCACTTCGCTAGGATCTATATCCAATTCCACTAAAGGTCACACTGACTAGCATAGCTCCAGGATTGTCCGACAGGTGTAAGTAGAGGGGATCACTGGAATCCATCGCAGAATTAACAACGATTTCGACATTTGTGGTAGTATCAGTTGCATCGGTTTGATCGACAACAACCATATTGAATTTCGAAGAGATAGAGAGTAAAAGAGAAGAGTAGGATTTAGGAAAATAGAGTTGAAGATAAAATGAAGCTTACACCGTACAGATCGATCGAGAATTAGGGCAGATCGAAGAACTCTGCTCTACCCGTTGAACTAAGAGACGTCAGGAATGATTGAATCGGAAGCTCCTACGCTTTGATACCATGTCAATTTATGCATTTGGACGACCAATTTCACCTCTCGATTAGAGACTCCATTGATGGATCCTAGAACCTCCGCATGAGCTAAGAGAGAAGAAGACTTGATTCTCAAAGATGAGGGAATGAGTTATTGTATTTCTGATATCCCAATTTTATATATATATATATATAAAAGACCACTAACCAACTCCAACTACACAGACACAGAGAGTACTAACTGATAAACGAACTAAACATACACAGAGAGTATATACAAATGAAGTTAAATACAGTACTATCTCAACAATCTTCATCAAGAAAAATTTAGCTATCAAACTATGAGGACAAGAACATAGATAGTACAAGAAATTCTTGAGACATTTTACTTATCACTCAATCGACTTTTTACGTTATTTGAATACTTATAGTTTTTTGGTCAAGCTTCTTCGGAGCCAAAAGCACCAAGCTTCTAGAAGAAAAAAAAAGTGCTTCAAAACAGAACTATTTTTAGAGAAGCAAAAAAATAATTTCTATCTAATAATATTTTTTCAAAAAAAGCACTTTTGAGAAAATACAATTAGAAGTACTTTTTAGTAGTTTGGTCAAATAAAAATTACGGCTCAGAAGTATTTTTCAACTTAATTAGCCAAATACAAATTATTTATCGCTCAAAAGAAAAAAATAATTCTCTAAGTAAGCTAATCGGCCGAACAGGCTATTTTTACATTATTTGAATACTTGACAGAATTAATTCCACGGTCAAACCCCTTTCCACTAGTTTCTACTTTCTACTACTGCTTGCAAGATATTCGCAAGGATAGAAGGAAACCAAATCTGCCTACGTTTTGCACAAAATGAATCAGATCTTGAGCTATCCTCTTTTAGATTCGAAATATCTAACCGACAAAAAACTTTGTGTCAGTAGGGTTATTAAAGTACTTTTAAAAAGGCAAAGTTGAAATAAATTATTAATTTCCCTCTTCACCTCCCATTTCTGGTTTAAGGTAAATAGCTTTCTATGGTCCAACAAGTCCTATCTCAGACCAAAAGATCAAATAATATAATATCGACGGAAAAGGGTTTAAAATGCCCATAAATTGTTAGAAAAGGTTTAAAAATATCCTTTATTTATCTATTAGATTAAAAAAATTTCTTTATCTACCTTTTTGGTTCACTTATAAGTCAATGGTGAATTAAAAAATAATTATTATTTAAATCTATGTGGCAACTTCTTATTGGTCGAAATTAAAATATCTAAGTTATTAAAAATACCCACCACTCGTTTTCGGACTAACCAGCCCCAAATACTAACTCGACTCGAATAAAAAGTTCAACTAAAAAAATAATCCAATTTTCAAAAGAAACTTTATCTTTTTCCCTGTATAACATTATAAGTTTATAACCTATATAGATCACTTATTTTACCAACATACTCTTATCAATAATTATATGAAGAAGTTAATAATTTCTTTACTCGAACTTGAAATTCATCTTAATCATATTTCATTTTTTGGTTTTAGTGCAATTAATAGTTTATCATTAAAAAGGAAAAAAGAACTTGTCTTGTTTTTTCTAGTGAACTTGTATTGCATTTAGAAATTTGGTAAAAATTGTACAAAGTGTCCTATTTGGTCTCCCCCATTTAACCTATATTTATATTTTTAAAAACTTTTAACTTGTACCCACTTTTTAATTAACCTCAGCCCCCTTTCTCCTCCTCCTTCTCTTCATTCGTTTCTTCTTTTTCTTCTTTCTTCTGCTGTTGTTGGTGCTACTATGGAACTTCAGTTCATGGGATGATTGCCATAAATATGTTTATCAGAGCTGAAGTTCGTCAGTTACAAAATAAAAACTTCAGCTCTGCCTGTTACAAAAAAGAAAACTGCTGAAGTTCGTCAGTTACAAAACAAAAACTTTTCGCCAGTTATAAAAATAAAAACTTCAGCAATTACAAATAAAAGTTTTGCGTTAAGACGTGCACAAGTTTAACAAAAACTTCAGCAAATAGAGAACAAAACTTCAGCTACTTCAGCTCTAGAGCTGAAGTTCGCCAGTTACAAAACAAAAACTTCAGCTTTAGAGCTGAAGTTCGCCAGTTACAAAAACAAAAACTTCAGCACTTACAAACAAAAGATTTGTGTTAAGACGTGCACAAGTTAAACAAAAACTTCAGCAAATAGAGAACAAAACTTCAGCTACGATGCTTAAGTTTAGCACACTTGCTACTCCAGGCCCGTCTACTAGAATGCTGAAGTTTTGCGTGATTACCTTTTCTACTTCAGCCCCGTATGCTGAAGTTATGCGAAAAAAGCGGTACACTTGTAATTTTTTTTGCAAAGCGGGCACAAGTTAGAACGTGACACAAAAGGCGAGTATAGATGCAAATGCCCTGGAAATTTGCTTTCCACTTTTTTTGTTTTGGTCAAATGAAACTGATTTTGCCGCACCTGAAAACTGGTTTTCTTGCCATTGTTTTCCTCTCTCCCCTAAAAATAATCCAATTTAGTTGAACTTTTTATTCGGATTGGGTTAATGTTTGGGGTTGGTTAGTCCGAAAGATGGGTGATGGGTCTTTCTAATAGCTTAGATGCTTTAATTTCGACCAATAAGAAGTTGTCACGTAGGTTTAAATAATTATTATTTTTAATTCCCCATTGACCTAACGGTCAAAGGGCATAAGTGAACCAAAAAGGTAGATGGAGGGGTATTTTTAGCCCAATAGATGAACGAAGGGTAATTTTTAGGCGACATGGTTTCATGGCCACTTAAACTTGTACCGGATTTTAAAGCCGATATACAAACTTACATTATTTCCATCTGAACACTCGAACTTGATGGAATGAGTACAAATAAATACATCCAGTAGTGTGTGTATATCAATCGCGCTTACATGTACAACATGTCATATACCGGACTACTAATTACTTGACATGTTTTATGGGTCCTAATCTTAAACACTAAATTACAAATTAAAAAAAGAAGAAAGAAAGAGAAAAAAAGACTTGTCATCTCCGTTCACCCACCTCTCCCATCTTCTCCATTCACCCACCTCCATTCCTTTCCTCATTTTTGTTCTTTTTTTTCCTTTTCTTCAGTGTTCTTTCTCTCTCTTAATTCTAAATCAAATTCACAACATCACTATGCTCATGATTATACTAGAAGAATAAAATTAAAATTTCAGAAAAAGTCAATAGGAATTCATGGTTTTGAAACAATGGAGGCCGCCCAATACTATGGTGAGCCGGCTAACTAAAATGGAGAAACAAAAGACGATGACAGTGGAATAGAAATTAGGACGGCGAGGAGGAGAGAAAAAATTTTAAACTTTGTCAGTGTGCGATATAGAAATCTCCCTAACTCAGCAAACTAGGAGTAGCGCAACAATCATCTGACTCCATTGTCAATCAAGCTTTTGAATAGCTAGACGAGTTCAAAGATCCCATCCTTGCCTGCAATTCATTGGGCTTCAACTTTGGTCAGCTCATGCCGATGGCGCTTCATCCTCACCGCGGCAGCGCTCTAGGTTTTCGCAGTCATCAATGTTGAAAAAAGTCGACGATAAGTATGGAAGGTCACAGCGAGGAGAAAAAAAAGAAGGGGGAGGTGGGGGAGGACGACAATGGGGAAAAAGAACAGAAAGGGCGAAGGAAATTTTCCGGGTGGGGGGGGGGAGGGGGAGTGTTGGCCTAATTTATTTTTAGATTTATTTTCTTTCTTTTTAATTTTTTATTTTTTTAGATTTTTTAAATCAAAACTATTGTAGTCACGAGCGTAATTTTCGTGACTTGCACCCACCTTGTCCACATCATCTCTGTCACTGCCACATGTGCATGGTCAACGATCAAATAGATTTATTAGTTACCGAATATGTGAGTTTGAGTGTTCAAATGGGAATAATGTAAGTTTGTATATCAGCTTTAAAATCCGTTACAAGTTAAAGTGATCAAGAGGTCATTTCGCCTAATTTTTAGAACTCTTTTCCAATAATTTTGGGGCATTTTTAATCCTTTTCCGTAATATCTATTCACAACAAACATGTTTTAAAATTCAGATATCATGCACTATGAACCTTAACAACAGATATACGCTTGAACCAAAAGAGATAAACCAGCCTTGCCCAAGAACTGTTCAATTTTGCTTAACGTTAAGATCTTGCTAACCAAATGCTCTCGCTGTTTCCCTTTTGGATCATTAAGTAAAATAGAAATCGGATAAAGTCGGTCAGCGAGCGTGATAACAGCACGATAAAAGGAATCATTCATAAAAGGAACAAATAGAATTATGATATTCCAAATGAATACACCTCAAGGAATATGAAATGTTTTACAATCAGCAGCGAAGCTAATTGTGTGACCACTTGCAACCTTCCAACCCAAAAATAAACCAATGATGTATAATATAAACTACAACCATGACTTACAAAACTTTTAGGGCATTAATCACCCCAATTCAGACAGTATCCCGAATGAATATAATACATGACAAATGCTGTATGCATTTACCCCCATTCCCCAAACCCCCACGCCCACCTAGACCAGATAGAAGGGCTACCAATGAATAATCCTAAGGTTTTTCATCCGTATGAAAATGAACTACAAGACACCCGGAACAAACAAGGACATGCAGCAAAGAGGCATTTTCTGACATAGAATAGGCCACTTCACTGAGACTCATCAAAACCACACAGCAGAAGAAAGGGAAGCAGACCCAGTCGCAACTCATCTTCTGCCCCTCTGGAACCACTGTGCATATTTGGATGTGATTACTCATCACGACTCGCAAATTAATGAAACCAGCAAACCTTTCAAATCCTTTAGACTTAGCAACTTAATTTCTTCTCAAATCATTATTGAATGAAAGGGATAGCTGAAGTACTCGGGGCAAATTGAGTTTGGCCATAAGCAAATTGGCCCACCAAAATCATGAAGCAGCTGTTGCTGATGCCTTCTCCATCTTTTCCTTCTCTATCTCTACTCTTCTCTGCTCGGCATGCTGAGCAACGCCATTTGCCAATGCTTGATAATGGAAGTCCAGAGTCTGGGTGAGGCTCTGAAACCTCAATGGATCAGTTGCCTGCATAGCTGGATTCAACAGTCCAAGGATAGAGGGGAAGAAATAGGTGAGCCCATTGCCCAATACAAAGCAAACACATCCCGATATCAAAATAAGCGGAGTAAACAAGCAGGCAGCACCATACCTTTGATAGTTTCCACAAAGAAAATGAAGGGATCCACCTCATCCAGGGGTGATTGCAACTCTTCATCATCATCACTAAAATCATCATCGGAGTCGTCATCTTCATCGGAGTCGTGCGATCGGAAAGCTTTTGCCTGCAAAAGCACCAAAAAGATGTCAAAGCTTTAAGAAATGATAACTCTGATGGATTGCTTTTTATCTTGAAATAAGGGTGTCCACTATCCAGGCCGGATATGTAATAAGTTCTTTCACAAGAAGCCATCACAAAGGTAATCTTGCAGAAGGTACTTTGATTCCTTTTCTGTGCTCCAAGGGACAAAAACTGTCACTACGCAACTCATATCACTATACATGCATACAACAGGAGAGTTCTTCATAAATCATAACCATTCTAAAGAAACCATGTGTATTCTTGCCCCAGGGCTTTGGTCAAGTGGTAAGAGCATAGTGCGTAATGCGAGGATTAGGCGGACGTCACGAGTTCAAACTCTGTTGCAGACAAAAACTCGGTACTTAAATACTGAAAAGTAGAGGGCAGGCCCATTATCCACCTAGTTTCGAATGGTGCGCTAGCTGGCCCTTGGGAATTTCTTGGTTATAACAAAAACCCCAGGTAATGTCACCTTATCATTGGTTCAACTGTTGCCACGTAAAGGATGGGAATAAGATCCAGCTCAACCAGCAAATTCAATTACAAAAATACAAATGTATTCTGATTCCTCATTCAGTTTAAAACAAGAGGGTCAAGTAACAGATGACTACTCCATAACATGATTACACAAACAAAATGGAGCATCAACAAGACAGATCCCAATACTAGATTACAAGCACAATTTAAATGTACTCACCTGTGCAGCCAATTTTTGAAGCCTAGCGCTGTCAGCTTCATCCCCTTCCTCAGCATCAACCCCCATTTCTTTGTCAGATCCATCATCTTCGTCATCGTCCTCATCAGTTTGTAATCCATGCATATCATCATCATCTTCTGCTTCATCCTCCTTAGCGGCTTCTGGAGACAAATATAAGCATATTAGATGCTGGTATATATAGTAGCATTGTCCGAGAAAAACAAGGACAAGGCAAAAGAAGTTTTAACCTGCTACTTGATCCTTGTAGGCAACAAGCAGCTCTAGAGCTGCTTTGAAAACACGCTCTAAGGCCTCCCCTGGCAATTGATCCACAGGAAGAGGGAGCAAAGATGTCAAGCCCAAGCAGCAAACCTTTTTGTCATGTTCCCTGCAAAACAATATAAGGAGCATCAGTACACTAGTTTTGCTGCTAATTCATTCAAAGTTGTTTTGTCTCTCCTTTTCATCGGAGACAAAGTAACAGGTATTTACCTCTTAAAATTGACCCGCGCTCCACTCTTTTTTGTTTGTCCCAACATCTGGAACCAGAGATTAAAGACCTCTGTAGCAATGCCAAGCTTTTGAAGTATGTTCAGTGTCAGGGATGCATTATAGTAAAGAGCATCAGCTATCTGCCAAAAGGAAAATTATCAAACAATAGGAACATCAGCAACCTGTGAAACAACAACATTAACAACACCAACAAACCCAGTATATTCCCACAAGTGCGTGAAACAAAACCTAGAAAAGAACAATAAGCTATTAGAAATTTGAGTACCAGAACTTAAAGCACATAGAAAACATCAGCATTTTACCACAAGTATAAAATCAAAGCTATTCTACAGTCAAGTTTTTTGTTCAGTTCTAAAAGAAAGGGGAAAAAGGGGGGAAACATGATTATGCCCCATTAAGTGTCTTCATACGACCAACCCCGATTAGTTTAGAATAATCTCATCTGAATATTTGATTCCATTACTAACGAAGAATGTGCGTGTTGGAGGAGGAAACAAGATGTCCATCAGTGTCATACGTCTATGGAAAATGACACTCCACATTTTCTAGAGCATTGGTCATCCAAACACTATCCAATAAAAACTTATTTCTTCCAAAAAAAGAAAAGCAAACAAAAAAAAGGAAAGAAAAGGACATATGAGGCTTCCAGGAGACATTCATTTACAGATACCAACCATTTTAGTACATGGATACAAGAGAAACATGTACAGTCAGAAATCTGACAGCATAAAGAAAATTACCACTTGCATCAACAGGCACTTCAGATATGGCTTCTCAGCCCGACGCAGACGTTCGATCGTGATTCTGACATACGGCTCAACCCAGTGATCCACCTGTCCCTTGCAGTGCTGAAACACTACTTGAATGAGCTTAGGTGCAGGCTCAATATCACCATCCTCCAAATTTTTATCTCCCATGACCTGTTCAGAAATGTAGTATTATACATCTAATCTAAAGCAACATGATTAGAAGCTAAAACTTGGTGGCAGTATTCGACTTACAGTTGATATCATATTCCAAAGGCTTTGTTGGTAGTCTGGATCCTTGCAAGTCAGGAAGTGGGCAGTACTCCTGGATATATAGTTGTCCAGAGGAACCAGTATATCTGCAAAAACATTGAGCCAATCACAAAAAAGGGGGAATCAGATCAGATAAGAGCAGAACTGTAGTTTTTAGTAGCATATAAATGATAAAGCAATTACTATCCACTGGCATAAAGAGCGCTGCATTATGCAGCACCTGGCATCACTAAAAGAAGAATACATCATATCTCTTTAGTCACAGAACCCTATTAGTATAGGCAATACAAACAGCCCCAAAATGGCCATTTTTACGAAGGATGAAATGTCTAAACTGATTTGCAGCATATTTTACCACAATTTTTTTGAATGAAGTAAGATAATTTCGTTGAAAGGGCATCAGGAAGATGCCAAATCACAAAAGACAGAAAGTGTGTTAGCTCCCACATAAAAGACAAAAAACATTGTAAGCTCCAGTACAAGAGTGCCTATGCTAGAACCAGGGAGCTAACAAAATACAAGGAAGAAAGTTCCAACTGAGGGAAGTAACAAGAGGAAGTAGAAAAAATTAAAATGAGGGAAGTAAAGAAAATAGAAAAACATATAAAAGAAAAAGATTATTGAAAATACAACAAGGCACAAAGAGAGCTTTTTTGCTCATGAAACTCTAACCCACAAGCCTCTCCCTGTCACAATGAGTACTTGTTCCTTCTTAATTCTGAATAATCTAGTTAAACACAAGAAACTTAGTTGAGCATATATGAGAGCTTAGATAATAATTGAAGCTCTAAAACCCTCGTTTCACACAGCAAATGTGTTTATCACACAGGATGGCATCAGAGACAACATTTAAAAATTTACAACCTATCCACATTTAGGGAACAGTAACATCAAAGTGTTTGGACGTACTTGGGAAGAAGTCAATAGCCCAGTCTGCTAGCGCCTCCATCATCAATGGCCAAAGACTCCACATTTCCATGGATATTGTTGGCGAAAAGAATGTCATATATGAAACTATCTCCAATACCTCTTCAAAGACCTCTGCAGGGAGATTCAAATGGTGAAAAGAGAACCACAATTTTTTCCAAGAAATACGCAAATAACAAACTTATTCTTGCAAAGATATAAACCAGGTTGACTTTGGACAAGTCACAGCCTCCACAAGACTAGAGTTATCACATTTTTCTAATACTTCCATGAACACACAGAGGTAAATAACAAATGATAAGTTTCTATGTCCTAAATAAATACACTAGGAATGAAGCTTGCTTATATTTTAAGATACAACTTACTTTTAGTTGTGCACTTAACCACATGAAATTCACATTCATAATGCATCCTTCAACGAAGGAACTGGCAGTTATTTTCACAACATCACGCAGTGAAGCCGACTATGCCAAATTACTTTAAAATGATCCAACCAATTTTTTCACACTCAACACTTCAACATTTTGTTCAAGGCAAACTACATGAAAGGAAACCTCATTATTTTTTTCTTCTTTGTTTTATAGAAGAGATCTTGGCCTATCATCTAATTGAGAACGAGAGAGAGAAGGCATGTCATATCTTCATCACCTCTTTGCCTTCCTCAAACAAAGGAAAGAAATGCACTCCTTAAATTTCTCGTTTGTTTTCCTCTCCTATATTTTACATTACATTTTCTTCCTTCCATTATAGTTTATACCATGTAAGAACTGTCACCTAATCTGATATCACAGAAGTTTTTAAAAAAAGATAATTTCAACTAAATGCTTGTGCTACTAAGTAAAAAGGTAAGAAACAAGATAACAGAAGAATAAAGAACCTTGTCCATCAGTAGTCAACATCCTACGCATTATTGGGAGGAGAGTCGGCTCAATGTGAATGAATAGGTGCGGAAGCCGGCTCACTGACTCAAGAATTGTGCTTATGGCCCGTAAACAGCCAACTGCCGCCAGAGCTCCAGGATCATCACCTTCTTCATCTGCTTCCGACGTGTTAATGCATTTCCAAAATGCAGCAGCCTGAAACGCAACCCTCATTAGATTTCTGTGATCCAGATATTCTTTTCATGCAAAAAGCACTCTAAAAACATATATCCTCACCAAATTCTGGCACAAGCCAAGAGCATAAGGAGCCATCTCCTCACCAAACTTGTCAACGATAGTCTCAAGTGTAAACACAAGATCTTCATTCTCGACTTCATTCATAAGTTTGAAAAATTCTGAATGCAATTCATATGAAAACCGTTGTTAAACAAAATAATTCCATCAATTGATGCTCATAAACGACACAAAATGCAAAGGGTCTTGCAAGTACCATCAAGTAGCTGGGGAATAATGGGCCGGATTTCATCTAAATCTGCATGGACAAACAGATGATAAGTGTAAGTAGGATTTTTTTTATAAGGTAAATAATTTAATTAACAATTGAGGGGACCCCGTATATACCAAAAAAAGAGAACCTACAACAAAGTGTAAGCAGGATTAACCCCTATGAATTTGATACAGAACAAAATGTCAAGTATATGTTTACCTCTGCAGGCTTCAACAAACGAACGTAAAGCAAAAACAGAATCAACACGAACAGGGAGGTCAGGATCACGCATTCCAGCCACAACACTGTGTAATGCCTTGCGGAAGTTATTTGGATCTGAAAAGTTAACATGGGCATACTGTCCGGCAACCCATGCTGCCTGTTATGGTAGAAGCATAAAACATTTAAAATGATGAGGCTGTATCTTGGAAGATCAAAAGCTATGTTAAACAGAAAAAACAAACAAAAAAAGAATCTACAAATTTCTCTATATGCTCCCCCGTTATAGGAAAACATTGTTCAATGCAACTATTGCTATAAAAAATAAAGTAGGGAATAGACACATTGCTTGGAGACCGTGAAGACTCAGCAAGGAACTAAGAAAAAACGAAGAAAACCTCCATTTGTACAGTTTCAAATATGAGGAATGAGTAAAGTAGCAATCTTCCTCCAGAAATTGGTAACGATTACTGAGAACATATGGCGTCAACAATACCAAAACAAAGAGCACCCGGGATACTTAGACAAAATTGATTAATTTACAAGAGACTGATGAACAAGGAAGTTTTAGAAATAACACTTCCAAATGAAAGGTACAGTGTGCTGATAATTGCAGCTAGTACATCCATATATTGCAGAATGAATTTACACAATATCAAATTAAAATTCTTCTGCTAAATGAGGGGAAAGGTGAATAAAAGATGTACATATTTCAGCATTTGCCTCATTAATCGTCAAAGAGAAAATCTAAAGGAAATCATTAGACAGAATAAAACTAAGTCGGTAGAAGAGCATATAAACTGCACATTAACAAAGGTCCAGAACACAGTCCAACAAACCTTGGCTCGAAGATGGCCCACAGGACTGCTAAATTCTGGGAATACATGTTGAACAAGCATACGCTCAAGCTCTGATTTGTAAGGTTCAGTTTGTTTCAGCTTATCACATAAAGCTCCAATTGCAAGGAGAGCACCGTCTTTCTGCCTATATGGCTTGTATTCTGGGGCTGCCTCCTCATATCTGAAAAAACAAATGCAACACACAAACACAAGAATTTTGATACCATGAAAAAAGCTTAACCTGACTGTTACCATGTAAAGTAGCATAAAAAGATACCTCTTAAAAATCTCGACAATGAATAGTATAAATTTTTGAAGGTTCTCTTTACCACGCTTCCGGACTAACTCGCTCACAAAATCCATTGCAGCAGTTCTGGGACTATATAAATCCTCAATTATATCTACAGAATTATAGTGAGGAAAGTCAATCCAAAATTATTGAACTCAGCTGAGTGGAGGGACAGCAATATATATTATAGTGAATGACGTTACCATAACCCTTCCTAACATATTCATGTGGATCCTCCTCCCAGAGCTTTTGATCATTATCACTGAAGCACATAAGTGGAAAGATGATCTCGAAAAGAACAATATCAAGTCTGGGTTGCAACAAGCTGTACATGTTACTCTTTGAGATACTGCACAGTACAAAGTAGAGTGATTCAGAAGCCAGAAAAATGTAAAAATAATGTAGTGCATTAACTAAGTGTGTACTACAGTCAATCATTAACAAGCAGTAGAAGTAGAAATCAAACTAGGAAAAAATGAAAGGTTTGGCATCTGGCGACAGATAAATAAAGCAAAGTAGCAGAAGCAGAGCAGATAGAAGACCTCTAGAAAAGATGATCGCTATCTAAAAAGTAAGACCCTAATATCCAGTCATTTTCTTTACAAGAAAATCAAGATTTATGTTTTTCTGAGGCTGTATGATATTCAGCCCCACTCAAAACTGAGGTGTCTACTTTCCTTGAACCAAATGAGAATCAGTGATAAGCATCCAGTCAGTTATAGAAAGACGACGAAATGTCTAAAATTTGTTAATGTCTCGACAAGAACTCACTTCTAAGCAATTAATCTCCAGTACTTTTGCTAAGGCCTGCTACCTCATATATGGTATTTCCTCGATAGAAAATGAGGGCACAGAAGCCCTTTTATAATGCTTTGATCCATTTCATACTGCATTCTCACTAACCAAGCTCTCACTCTATGCTCACAACTAGAAGAGCTCAAAGAGAAGTTTTTTCTCAATTACAAATGAGCCAGCACCTTTATGCAGTAACTTGATTTTGAGCATCCGTCATTAATCCGCTATAAAATATAGCTTTATAAAGAAATCAAAGTTTCAATCGAAATTAAACAAAATCCAACAAGTCTTATCAAGTTACTAAAACCCAAGGCCACTGTATGCTTTGCTTACTAACTATAAGCAAATTTCCCAAAGGAGATAATCAAGGAACTACTTACAGATAGGCATATGTGACATAATTCATCGAGTCCGTAAACTAAGTAGTTGCACAAACCTATTGCTCAGGTATTGCAAAATGAGGTTGATCACCCTATCGGGCAAGTAACCACCAGCACGTATAACATTCAACAAATTAAGGTGGCACTCCAGAATTTTCCCCGCATAACCCTTCTGAAACATTTGAGCAAAAGCTTTGTTGTCTGGGTTTTGAAGTTTTAAATCTCCAAACCTGGAGAAACCAAAAAGGTGTAAGAAATGAGGAACAAAAGAAAAAAAGTGAGATCAATATTAGAAGCAAATCATAATGGACCGGAACCACATAAGCAAAAGGGTATCAATTTACCGGGTGTACAGTCGATTCAGTATATGGACTGTCCACTTTTTCACCTTCCACCATCCCCATGATTTCCTTAGCTCTGGATCAGCTGGTTGGCCTTCCAGAGGGACAGGCCTCTCCAACATATTCAAGAAAAGGACCATCCAGGCATTGAACATATTTGGATCAAACAACTGCTTCGGAATCTCCAACTGGAAAAGAGTTTGATATAGGAAAGGTAAGGAGTTGCACAAACCAATTCAGCTTTTTATCAGCAATGAAACTGAATGAGAAGGGAGAGCTTATATTATCCAGGTCAGTTCTATGAAATATTAGTCAAATAAAGAATATTTCAAAAGACTAACAAAAGATGAAAAGGCAAACTAACAGAAACTCCCACGCGGACCAAATGCTTCTTAAAAAGGTTTTGCCAAATAGCTAGAAACACCAACCCATATCAGGACATACAGCTTTATAAGAGAACCAAAATATTCCAAAATAAATGGATGATGCAAGCTTTGCCTTAAAAACCTTATCATAAAAGAAAGAGGATCCACCCCTCTACAAAGGTAGAGGAAAACTAAAATTTGATGTGTTTTACAGTATCTAAACAAGATGACAAAATCAGCACTGCGTGACACAGAGAACTAATGTGAACAGCTGTAGTGAAAAAACATCGATACAAAACATACGTATATGGATGACCAGAATATTTTGCAAATGAGCTTGATCAAGTCTGCTACTTCAATGGAAGGATTTGCTATCTGAGCAAGCCTGTTGAATATGTTGAGAAGCTGTGGAAAAGTTTCCTCAACAATGTGATAAACAGGTGTCCTCTCCTCGTCAGATTTGAATCTGGTAAATAGAAACAAGACATGAGTACAGAAGAAGATATGCCAGAATTCCATCATCCAGGTGATCATGGGCGAAGAAGGAAGATTCATAGATAAATCTGATAAACAACTTCACGACAATGCGAGAGAACCACTCAACAGCTTCTTTTTTTCAAAAAAACAGATGGAAGAATTGCTAACCCTGCACTTCGCCAGTATTAAACCAATTGCTAATAACTCTTTGACACTATTATATATACATGTGTATAACTTGGGGTTTATAAACAAGTACCCGCAAAGATAAGTTGCTTACACTGCATTAAAAAACCTTTTTGAACAAGATAAGTTGTTTAAAAAACTTTTTCAGTTCAAAAAGGTAGTGCTATGAGTCAAATACCATGACACCCACCACCCAAATCAAAAGATTAAAAAAAAAAAGATGCTGGATAAGCTCTCACACAGTATTTTGATCTCATCTGAGTTTTTAAGGGATTGAACAACATCGACCATCGTCATACTCAATATACCCAAAATTAACAAGCATAATTTATAAAGTCAACTACCTGCAGCCTCATAACAACTCATTTTTACAAGAGAGCAAAGGTAAATACTATTATGACGTGTTAGAAGAAAACAGTAACTCTTTTATGGATGTTTATAACCTTAGTAAATAACATGCATAAATACCCATATACATTATATATCTTTTTGGTGTTGCTAATAGACATTACTCCGTTAAGACCTGAAGTACAAAGTAAAGGGTTCAAATATATGAAAAAATACATCCTGTAGCGCAAAATTCACTCGTCATGAACCAGCAGAGGAACTGTAAAGCACAATATGCAGAAACATACTTCAACAGCGACCAAAGGAACAAAATGAGATTGTTGAACACGAGCACCCATTTAAAGCAACAACTTACTCATATTTCCTGGAGAGAATTCTCAGAACAAACAAAGCACCATAAACTTGCTGATCCTGCAGATTATGCTTTACCCATGGAAGAAGTGTTGGCCACTGCTCCGGGTAATCCGCATGTATCATTGTCTTAAGGCATTCCCCCAACTGTACTCTGTTCACAATAACAAACTTGTCCACTTATGAAAGTCCAAAATTAAATAATAAAAGAAGGGGAATATCACACTTTGTCTTTTCAAATAAAATAAGAAACACAGTGCAAAGCGTACAGATGAGCCATCATACCTCAGCAATGAGGGAACTTGTGCAATGAATATGAGAATATTTTGCCTCACCAATTCCTTATCACTTGGCAGGATTTTTGATTGCTCAGCTACATCAACACCAATTTTCTCAGTAACTACCAAATTTACCGATCACTAATGAAAACGTTGTGAAGTATAATTTTTGACATTTAATTCCAAATATAAAAAATCTTTCTTTTTCCTTTTTTAGATGGGGGGNATATCAGTCTGTTTTGCAAATTAAACAACATAACAAATCCGATTAAACTCAGTTTACTCTCTAGCAACTTAAAATTTCTGACAATATTACTTTCATAAACAACAAAATCAGCAACTTAAAATTCAGCAATAATACTTCCATAAACAATAAAATCAGCTTAATGTTTGTATTACTCATAATTTAATCATAACATAACAAATCCGATTGATTTCTGTTTACTCTCGAGCAACTTCAAATCCAACAAAATTGCTTTAATAAACAGAATTAAACCTGATTTAGTCTATCTTCAGCAGCTTTACTTTTGTATTACTCATAAGTTAATCATAACAAAGCAAATCCGATCAAATTCAATTTACTCTCAAGCAACTCAAAATTCAACACTTATGCTTTAACGAACTAAAAAAAAGCATAACAAAACAAATCCGATTAAATTCAGTTTATTCTCGATAAACTTCAAATTGAAGAATAATGCTTTAATGAACAAAATTAAACCTGATTAAGACTGTCTTCGGCAGCTTTACGTTCATCGGGATTAGGACTAAGAGCACCACGAAGAACAATAGCAAGGTTCTGAAGATCCATAACTTCACACACAAAAAACCGAAATTAGAAAAGAAGAAGGGAAATTGAAATTCCAAATTCCCTTCTTCTTCTAGGGTTTTATAGAAACTGAAGAGAATGAAGAAGAAATGAGGAGGAGGAAGAGGTTGCGGACAGAGACAGCGAAAAATTGGAGTGTGTGCGAATTGGTTGTGTGTGTGAATGTGTGTGTGTGCGCGTTTAAATCATTAGGGTTTAGAGGGGTAGGGAAAGAGAGAGAAATTGGGTTGGGGCAGAGTGGTTTAACTAATTTATTTATTTTTTAACTAATTTATTATTTTTTTAATTTGGAAAGTAGGAAAGAAAATGAAAAGGAACCTTTGTATGGAAACAAGGGAAGAAAATCTGAAAGGGGGCAAAAGAATAGGAAACAAATGTAATGAAATAATAAGGTGGTATGCTCCTTTGTTTGGTCAATGGAATAAGGATGTTTGTTTTTTTTCACACCATACTTTATAGGAAATAATTATATTACTCAAATTGGAGATTTTTTATTAATAATATAAAAGAAATATTTATCATCTCACCATAACTTTGATTGTAATGAAATAAGGATGTTTTTTTAGTAGGTAAAAAAGAATCCTACAAAAAAATTTTAACCTTAAAATATTAAAATGTATTATGTAAGAAAAAATAATTTTGACTAAGGAAAATGATAACTTTATCACTACTAAGCAGAAGTAATTTTTATATCTTACCACCTACTTCAACCAATATTTAAGCATTTTTATTTACTAGTGTTTTTGTTTGGGAAGTATGAGAGGAAATGAAAAGAAACCTTTGTATGTAAACATGGGAAGTAGGGATGTTCATTTGGATCGGATATTCAAAATTCGAACCGATTAGTTTAATTTTGGATTTCGGATTTTAGATGGGATCGGATTTTCAATTGTGTTTACTAAAATTTCAGATTTCGGATCGGATTGGTATAATTTTGATACGATACGATACGAAATCCGAAATTATTTGGGCATGTATAAATACTAAACTTTAATTCGGATAATTCGTACTTCCTTTACATGTCCTTCAAGTAATTACCTTTACAATTGATGATTTAACTATATTGGCACCATAATACTCTCATAATTGTATAAACATGAATTTTTCTTATTGTATTGCCTATTTTACAAAGAAAATATACATATGAGTTTGCAACTTTGAGGCATAATAATCCGACCCGAAATCCGATAATCTGATCCAGTCCGATCTTTAAAGTCTGATCCGATCTAATATTAATTCGATTCGGATTCAGATTGCATTTTATAGAATCCGAAATCCGAAAATCCGATCCGAAATATGCTAAATCCGATCTGATCCATACACATCCCTAATTGGAAGAGAAATAAAAAAAAAGGGAGAAAAACATAGGAAACAAATGAAATACTTACTGAAGCACTATGTTCCTTTATTTTGTTTAAAAAGGTTTTTACCGTAAATGCTCAAAACATTTTCATTAGGAAAATAATTTTCATGTAAATATAGTTAATTAATTATATAATACCAATTAAGCTCATTTAAAGTTTTATCTAACTAAGAAAGTTCAAGGTCTAATTATAAAAATAAAAAATAAAATTAAAATAAAAGTTACTTAAAATCTTAAATCTACTAAGCTCTTCCTTTTAACATTCTTTTCAAGTCACATATGTATGGAATATATACACATATAGAAACGCATCTATAATTTAAGTTTTATGGGTTCAATAAGTTTTATTGGATTGGTATAATTTTGATACGATACGATACGAAATCCGAAATTATTTGAGCATGTATAAATACTAAACTTTAATTCGGATAATTCGTACTTCCTTTACATGTNCGTAAGACTTTATGCGAGAGGGTAGAGCCCTTGATCCTTTCAAGAATGTAATTATCCTTTATATTCAGGATAAAATTTAGAACCTTTATAGTGGATTAAAAGAAAGAACAGACTCATATGAAAGTTCCCCAGAAAAAATGGCTGTTGTTGAATCAGCTGTGAAATACGCTCTTGCTCACGAATCTGCTGTTCTAGCTCAGACCAGGCTATCTCCGAGAAAATAGGGGTCCCGAACGGGAGAAGAATAAGGCAGGCTGTCCTTTGACTAGTTTGTAGTTTTTTCTGGGGCTATTTATTCTAAATTTCCCTCCTCGCCTAGAATAGAAGGATAAGATAAAAGGCAGGCTAAGCCCGTATTAGCTCTTTTCAGGTTGATAAGGTGGAATTGAAAACTTTGGAGCACATCCTTACCTACATCGAACTCTATGTGTTAAGCATATAGCTTTTCCTTCTGAGCCAGGATCACACTTCACACTAACCGAATCTCGCATAGAATCCATAAATGAAGAAAGCATCTCAATTGGAGAAAAGTTCGTTTTCCCGGGGAATTTGCTTGTCAACGAAATTCCACTCATAAGTAGGTTCACATCGTGATCTAAGTTCCATTTCCCATCGAGAGGTTATGATACTGGTAAAGAGTCCTATTCTTCTCCTTGGGTTATGAAATAATTCAATAGCTCCGGGCTCCCTCACTGCATTCCAAGGCAAGCTCCTACTAGATCCTACTATTCCTGATATTCCTACTGGATTTGAGCAACTCGAGTATGAACACTGTATCGCTATGCCCCTCGCTTAGCCCCGCTCTTTGGTTTAGGATGGATCCGGACTGGAAGCGAAAATTTGCTTTTTTTACAAAGAAAATATACATATGAGTTTGCAACTTTGAGGCATAATAATCCGACCCGAAATCCGAGAATCTGATCCAGTCCGATTTTTAAAGTCTGATCCGATCTAATATTAACTCGGATCGGATTCAGATTGCATTTTATAGAATCCGAAAATCCGATCTGAAATATGCTAAATCCGATCTGATCCATACACAACCCTAATCGAAAGAGAAATTAAAAAAGGGAGAAAAACATAGGAAACAAATGAAATACTTACTGAAGCACTATGCTCCTTTATTTTGTTTAAAAATATTTTTACCATAAATGCTCAAAACATTTTCATTAGGAAAATAATTTTCATGTAAATGAAAATATACCTCTTACTAATAGGCTAAAGAATTTTTTATTTATAAATATTTTAATATTCTCACTTATTCAAAAGCAAGGAGAAGTTCCCGTTGTAGATTAAATCTTTTTATGTACCAAATACCAATATATCACCTATTCTAGGATATCATATCATCATATCTAGTATTAGTACTTTTATATCCGACCAATGACTCCAAATAATCTATAAACTAGTAAATTTTCTCGCGCTTTGCGCGGGATCCTTAAAATATTAATAATGTTATAAATATTTGGTATAATTTATAAATTTAGTTTATAATCTATGTAATGTATAGTTAATTAATTATATAATACCAATTAAGCTCATTTAAAGTTTTATCTAACTAAGAAAGTTCAAGGTCTAATTATAAAAATAAAAAATAAAATTAAAATAAAAGTTACTTAAAATCTTAAATCTACTAAGCTCTTCCTTTTAACATTCTTTTCAAGTCACATATGTATGGAATATATACACATATAGAAACGCATCTATAATTTAAGTTTTATGGGTTCAATAAGTTTTATTGGATTGGTATAATTTTGATACGATACGATACGAAATCCGAAATTATTTGAGCATGTATAAATACTAAACTTTAATTCGGATAATTCGTACTTCCTTTACATGTTCCTCCAAGATATTACCTTTACAATTGATGATTTAGCTATATTGGCACCATAATACTCTCATAATTGTATAAACATGAATTTTTCTTACTGTATTGATGGATTTGAGCAACTCGAGTATGAACACTGTATCGCTATGCCCCTCGCTTAGCCCCGCTCTTTGGTTTAGGATGGATCCGGACTGGAAGCGAAAATTTGCTTTTTTTACAAAGAAAATATACATATGAGTTTGCAACTTTGAGGCATAATAATCCGACCCGAAATCCGAGAATCTGATCCAGTCCGATTTTTAAAGTCTGATCCGATCTAATATTAACTCGGATCGGATTCAGATTGCATTTTATAGAATCCGAAAATCCGATCTGAAATATGCTAAATCCGATCTGATCCATACACAACCCTAATCGAAAGAGAAATTAAAAAAGGGAGAAAAACATAGGAAACAAATGAAATACTTACTGAAGCACTATGCTCCTTTATTTTGTTTAAAAATATTTTTACCATAAATGCTCAAAACATTTTCATTAGGAAAATAATTTTCATGTAAATGAAAATATACCTCTTACTAATAGGCTAAAGAATTTTTTATTTATAAATATTTTAATATTCTCACTTATTCAAAAGCAAGGAGAAGTTCCCGTTGTAGATTAAATCTTTTTATGTACCAAATACCAATATATCACCTATTCTAGGATATCATATCATCATATCTAGTATTAGTACTTTTATATCCGACCAATGACTCCAAATAATCTATAAACTAGTAAATTTTCTCGCGCTTTGCGCGGGATCCTTAAAATATTAATAATGTTATAAATATTTGGTATAATTTATAAATTTAGTTTATAATCTATGTAATGTATAGTTAATTAATTATATAATACCAATTAAGCTCATTTAAAGTTTTATCTAACTAAGAAAGTTCAAGGTCTAATTATAAAAATAAAAAATAAAATTAAAATAAAAGTTACTTAAAATCTTAAATCTACTAAGGTATACAAATAAAAATATTTAAATTATTATTAATTGTATATTGAGAAGGTGAAATTTATACAAATAAAATACTTACTTTTGATTAGCAATAAAATATGATAGGAATACCTCCCGCTCTTACCCATGCAACATGGGTTTTAATATTGTTATGTCGTGTAGCTCTATTGCGATATTCCCATTTAAAGCATGTGTTATGAGAAATACATGTAATTAAGTAATTGCAACATCAAATTAGAGATAATAATACAAGTTAGGGAACATAACTTTACCAAGTATTCACACTTCACAGGAACATTCAAAAATAGCTTAATTTTTTAAAAAGAATTTAATAATAACAAATAAGAACAGGAACCAAAACTTTTCTTTTGCAATAGAAAAATATATTTTATAGATATCAGAATCTCAATTGAGTATTATTTGAACAAAATAATAGCTACTTCAACTTATATACACCATAAACCTAATGTTTTTAAAATTAAAGATCATTAATGAAAGTTGCGAATTAGGCTTCATCACTTTTCTAAAAAGAAAAAAGACTATACTTCGATATTTTCCGCATAGCTCTTCCTTTTAACATTCTTTTCAAGTCACATATGTATGGAATATATACACATATAGAAACGCATCTATGATTTAAGTTTTATGGGTTCAATCTGTAAGATTTTTAGCATTGAACTCATTATATTTTTAAAGTTATGGGTACATATTGCTATATATTGCAATATTAATAATGTTTTACACATAAATTTATGCTCCACGCCAATAGTACTGGGTTCAGTTAAACCTTGTACCAATACCTTGCATCTGCCTCTCACACACACGTACACACGTGTGTGTATATATATGTCAAAATCTAAGACCATAAGTGAAAAATATCTTTATGCATTTATCTTGAACAAAAGACATAACAAAATTTTGACAATACCTAAGTGCAATTCTTCTTTTCCACCTCATAGCCTGTAACAAAGAAAAAACCCAAATCAGTATGCATTATTCTTGTATTGTATCATAACAAAGTTGCTCTTCAATTGTCAAGTCATTTTGAATATAAGTTATTATGAATATATATTTTTTTTTTCGTAATTGATGTTATATAATATTTTTACTCGAGGACCATCGCGCCATGTATGATGTTATAAAAGATCAAACAGTAACCTTCGATCTCAGATCATTCTATACTTTTTGTATTTATTTCTTCTATTGTGCTCCATTTCCAGATTTTTTGAAGATATATATTTTTAAATTTGAATTTCGTGAAATGAAGAAAGAGGAATAACAATCTTAAAGAGGAAAACATATAAAGTGGAATACAAATTTCACCCACTTTATAAAAGAGAGATTATTGATTAATAGTTCAACTCTTCCACGTCATTGTTATCCTATTTTAATTTTATAACTCAAAACTTTGTAAGCAAATAGAAATTTTATGCTACGATAAGGGACAAACGTGCAATGCACATTCCAAAAAATTAGTATATATAAAAGTGGAAAAAAGAATACGGCACCTCTATTAGAAAATAATTGCTATTTATCTTTTTTCTCATTTTTTTGCATTTGTTAGGTTTTTTCCTCATTTTGAAACAATTATATTCAATTAATAGACGAGCAATCTTTTGGTTCTTGAAAAGTAACTATCAAATAATTTGAAACTGCTCAAACCAAATTCTCTTGATAACACCATTCTCTCTTCCGCTTCTATGGTTTCTTCTCAAAAAAATGTAACAGTTTGATCCCAAGTTGCTATTTATATGATAAAATACAAGCATACAATCGTGTAGTTGAACCTCTTCCAAATGCTTGTGTTATATGTAAACCTCCTCCAAATGCCTTGTGTCCATATGTTATTTTACTGAGTTCTACGATAATAAGATATCCTTTACTGAATAATAAATAAAATAAATGAAATCATATTTCTTAAGGAGATAATATGATTGTCATAGATAAATGTATGTTACCATAATATTTTTAATCAGGTGAACATTTGAATTATAAAACTACCAAAAAAATAATATTTCTAGTTAAAAGCACATATTGAAAAAATAATAATAACCATCAACCAATGCATTTAATGAAGATAGTGAAGGTTGAATGGAAAGTGGAGTCCACCTACAGAATTTAATAGCGTATGGCCACATTAATTTTGTTTATTCAACCCACAACCAAACATTTGAGCCCAGTATACAAGCAAACAATGCACTAATATATTTGAAATGATCATTATGCCCTTGATTGACCTCCTTTTCTCTCTTCTATATAATAGAGAAATAACTTTTCTTTTTTGGAAAAACAAATTAGTGTATTATTTGTCACACTATTATTCATAAGTAGGTGTTAACATGTGGTAATACATTATAGATCAATTTCATCTAAATAATGATGCATTATACATGCAATAACGATACGTTAGGCACTGGTCTAAGCATTACTCGATGAATTGGTACGTGATTGAGCGAAGAGGGGAAAGAAAAAAAAAAGACGAGAACAAATGTAAATTAGAGAGATATAATATCATAAAAAACTTATCCGCATCGAATGTTTAAATCAAAGAATATTAATTTTTCGTGGTTAAAAGATAAATTAATATGAAGATATTTATTAATTAGTTGTGGTTTCGTAAAAATCATATTTGTGAGGACATATCAATTATCATGTATTGAATTGGTATAAAAATGGCACATATTTAGTTCACTAAGGACATGTCCATAGATAAGAAGATATGGATGTCGGAGAATAAGGCAGAAGATTAGTAGGTAGTCGAACGAATTCTCTTTTTGTGGGAGAACTTTGTTGTAGGAGTAGTTTAGAGCACCTTATTTGCCCCCGCCTTCGGCTAGCTAGTATCATTATTATTACCATATTATTATCTTATTCATCATATTTATTGCTGTTGTTTTTTTATTTGGGTTATTTTTACTAGGTTTGCTGGCAGTGCTCTTTTTTCTTTCTACAATATTTTCATCATAACATTTTTCTCGTGTATTTTCAAATCGATTTTGAAAATGCTTTTTTCGAGCCGATAGTCTATCGGAAATAATCTTTTTATTTTTCACAGGGTAGGGGTAAAGGCTGTGTACACCTCAAATTATCCGATAAATGCTTACCTATAATATCTGTATCGGCCAAATTATCTCACAATTTTTTCTCCTATTTCTCCTCATTGTAATATTTGATCTATTAATGGATTACGTAATAATTAATTTTCTGGTAAAATCGTACATCTAAACAAAATAGATGGATAGTTGTTATTTTACCTTTATTGGTTGTTGACAGCGCGTGAAGCCACGCACTTTTTTATGGGATCAACTACTATCAAGTAGTATTAGGTGTGCATGGGTCCTATAACGTAGGAATTGAGAGGACTCATTTCGCAGTGGCGGCTTCGGCTCTTTGGATTTTGCGGCTTTCTCTATTGTAATGTATTTGCCAGCATACCAACCCATATAAGACCTGCCTTGATTCTCCACACTCTTTCAACTACAAAAATATTTATTTGATATTTATATCAATTCAATTAATATAATATATATTATATAATTAAATAATAACTAATTTATACACATTATTATTTTGATTGATCACTTTATCACGATAAACTATTCTTGTATCGATGGTCTATTGAAAATAATCTCTTTACCTTCACAAGGTATCACCCTTATCAATTCCTACTTATACGGTTATATGGGCATATTATTATTGTTCTTATTGGTTAAAATGACAGGTGATGATAAGCTTTTACACTCCCCATATCTCGATATAAATTCAACTATTTTTAAAAAAGGGCCAAAATAATATCAAATTCAAAGTGCCATGTTGTTGTTACTTGATATTCATATGGTGGATCCATATTTTTTTCCCCTCTAAAATAAAAGTCTCGTTGATGCAAAGCTTGAGAAAATACTAGAATTTTCATAATTCCTCTGTCGACCAGGATAAAAGATCTAATTGAAGCGGCCAATTCCCATACATATTGGGTGGAAAGTTGATTGTACAAGTTGCATAATCTCATAAATCGCCATCCCCGGTATTACACCATCCCTAAGAGAGAGATTATAATGTAAACTAAGAGACTACCAAACTTTATAGAGAACCTGGTTCTGTATTAGTTCTCACATAATGTGCACACATACCAGTAAAATAACACAACAATATATTACGTGGAAAACTCCCAACTCACTGGATTAAAAACAACGACCTACACTCGTAGGATTTCAACTTCACTAACCAAGCAACTTTAGATTACAACGTATTGTAGCATAGGAATTAAACTCTTAATCCATCGCATACTTGCAATAACTCTATTGCAAGCCTCTTTGTAATAACTCTATTACTCACCACTTTTAGTAACTCTAGCTAAACACAAACACATGGTTTATGATTTACAAAGATATTCTTTAAGATACTTCTAACTAATCTGAGTAGGAATTACAAGTGAATAACAATAACAGAGATACAATAATATTAAGGACACACGATAAACTCAGTATTGGGATCTTGTCATTTGTTCTGTTGCTACTCTTGTTCTTCAAGCCTTGGAGTCAATGAATGTGACATCACACTTGAGAGAGACTTAATGATTTAGAGTTTGCAAGTGTGTGTTTTCCTTGCCTAATATTGGTAATATATAAGTAAGTTCGTTGGGATGATGTAAGCAAGTATCTGATATATCGCGTGCTCCAAAAAGTGATTGTTGCACTGTTGCGTGTGTAGTGCAACAATGCAGTGATTTTAACAACTGTAAGGAGTTGATTTTTACTATGACCAGAGAAATTGATATCCATATGTTTCCTCTGTCATTTCTTTGGCTGATATTATTAGAATTTGTGTTACATATATGAATTGTTGTTCTAAGCACTTTGAGGCTCTATAACAGGTTCCCCGTTTGGTTGTCATATGAAATTCTTTTTTGTAAATAAAAACTTTTATTACCAATAGCAAATCAGTACAAGAAGGGAAAAAAATTACATATGAAAACTCCCAGCGAGCAGTTTGGCACCTTATACATCTGACCTACTAATACTCCATATTACTAATTTTATACTATCAAGGATAAAAATTGAGCCTTTCAAGTTCTGCAGCAAGCATGTTCCTCAATGATCCTCTATAAATAACTTCTTTGGTGATTTTCCTGATGACGCCCCTTAGAATATGATTGCTTGGCCTTAATTTTTTTTTATTTCTCTCAATCTAGATGTGGTATACACAAGCTGCTACTATCATTCTATAAATTTTTGCTTTTGAATTACTGCTTTTGGGATAAATTCTTGCCAGTTGAGCTCCTCTGGCCATGTCATTGCTATCCTGGTAATGTTCATCCATTTCAGTAACCGGTTCCATATATATACAGAGATGTCATATTTAAATCATAGATGTGCAATAGTTGCTGATCGAGCAACACATATTGGGCATTCCGGATTACCAATTATTTCCTAATTCATACCTATCTCTTGTTGTCAATCTATCATTGTTGCCGATCTACCATGAGCTACCAATCTCAGGATGAATATCCATTTAAGAGATACGAAGTTATTACATACTAGCTTCTTCCATTGCACTTTTGGGCAATCACACCTTATCAACTCATACATCTTCTTAATTGAGAAGGATGTCATGTTCCTTATGTCACTCTCTTTGTCCAACTTGCTGAATATAAGTTTTCAGTTTTATTATCTTATGTACCACTCACGACGCCTGCTTAGGTATGGATTGCCAAATCTGATTCCTTTTGATATAATAACTATTCACCCATCTCACCCATGTTTTGTCTTTTTTGCAACATAGATTCCACAACAGTTTACTTATAGATGCTTTATTCCTTATAGTAACATCCAACATATTTAAGCCACCGACTACTTTTGGATAGCATATTTTATCCCAAGCAAGTAAGGCTTTCATTGTTATCTACACACCCCCAATCCATAGGAACTTCTTACAAGTTGCTTCTATTAGTTTGATCACTTTGGTAGGCAATACAAAAATCTGGATGGAAAATAGTAACTTTTTATCAATTGGACCCTTCCGAAATAAGATTAAAACTTAGTAGTCCAACTTGTAAACCTTCCCAACATCGTTTCAAGTGGAGGTTGACAATGGATGACTGATAATCTTTTAGTACTCAGAGGTACTCCCAAATATCTTACTGGCATTTCACCTTTAGAGAATTTGAGCATATTCACTATAGTTATCTATATGTCCATACTTACCCCTCCGAAGTAGATAGAGTTTTTTCCTTATTTTCTTCCAGGACCGAAGCTCTAGAGAACTCTTGAGAGGAATCACAGAGCAGTTGGACAAAAATAACGTCGCCCCTACAAATCAACAATAAATCATATGCAAACCCCAGTTGGACCAACTGTAATTTAGAGCATCTAAGGTGGTAATTAAGGCCTGGTTGATCGGTTAGCCTTTTTAGCATCTTGGAGAAATACTCCATAGCAAGTACAAACGAAAACGGGGATATAGGATCCCCCTGCCGCAATCCTCTATTAACTGCAAATGGTTTAGTAGACCACCCATTAATACCAATAGAATAGGAAACAGACTTTAGGCACTCCACAATCCATTGTATAAAATTGACTGAAAGTTCATATATGTCAACACCTGCTCAATAAATGGCCATTCTAGTGAATCGTATGCCTTCTGCATGTCCAGTTTTACCATACATCTAAGAGATATCCCTTTCCTTCCATACTTTTTGACCAACTCTTGGCTAAGGATTATGTTGTCGCTAATCACTCTCCCAATAACAAAGGCAGATTGGTTAGCATTTATCATATGAAGTTTTCTAAATCATCAAAATACAAATGCACATAACTTACCAATTTCTCCATTTTTGACGATGACAAACTTAGAATTGAAGTTCCCCCTAAGAACGAGATCACCATACAATTCACCTTGCCGATTAGTTTTATTTCCCTTCAGAACCTGTTTATCCTTTTATCCCACCTTTAATTTTCTTCCCCATTTTGGCATCATAAAAAGAACGCAAAAAAGAATTCCATCAAAGTTAACTCACGCCACTTGTGGCACACAACATAGCAAAAAACAGAGCACACGAGTATAACATGCATAACAAACGACTGAGGTGTTCATTGACTAATTTTGAGAAGAAAAATAGAGGCAGTAGTATCATTACTACAGAACATGCACACAAAAAACAAGCTTAAAGTATCACAATCATAAAAACAACAAGACAAAAAGGGACACTAGGTCTATGACAAACATAGTTAAATGGGACACTAACAAGGGAACTCTTTAAGGGGCACTGGAAGAGGGAGGGAAAGATGAAGAGGCAAAGTCTTTGAGAAGAATATCCACTCGAGCATTTGCAGACCACAACTTGTTTATCAACTGCTCTTTCAGGTCCTCAAACTATTTCCTTAGGTCTGCATTTTATGTAGTCGAGCGGGCAAACCTATGCACCATGTGCACTGCTAGAACCAGGTTCCTCCTTGGCTTGACTAAGTTGTCCCTCAAGAATTACATTCCTAGCCTTCAGCCTCTTTATTTCCTCGCCAGCAGCAGTCATAACATCGATTAGCTGAGAAATAGTAGAATTGCTTCTAACATTAGGCTTCTTATCTATACACTTGTACTTCTCCAAGGTTGTCATTGAGAGTGTTTGCTTTGAGTTCCCAACTCTGATCTTCTCAAAGGGACTTTGAAATGTTCGAACACTCTAGTGAGCAAGAACCCATAAGGCAAATAATGGTTCTCATCCTTGAAGTCTGACACCTTTTTCATATATTCAATCATGATACCGGACAGGTTGATGGTAGTGTATGCATCCAGTGCTTCCATGAGAAACATGTCCGCTTTTGGAGTAATGGAAAGTCTCTCTTCGCATTGGAGCAGGACCTTGTTCACTATCTCAAACATAAGCTGATATTCTTGAAGTAGGGCATTCTTGTGCACCCGTTACCCTATATGGACAGCCTGAGCTTTTAGAATGACCTTCCTACAGTTAGGGGAACAGATCTCTTCAACATATGAGAGCCCCTTAGTGGGAACACCCAATATACTTCCCAGTACAACTTAATCCATCACAAAATCCACTCCGTTAACCTTCATGCAGTTATTGTCGTGCAAATATTTGCGTAAAAACTATGAACCTCATATTCGTAAACTTTGGGACTCTAAAAGGTAAACATATGAGTCCACTTATGAAACTTGCAGATTGCAAACAACTGTCTCATGCCTGACATTTCAAGAATGTTAACGTCAAACGCTCTGTCTCACAACACCATTTGCTTCTTCAGGTTTTCTCTTCTATCAACTCTAGACATTTCTACTTTGGATTTCTTGGAGGAACCAAGTTACACTTTGTTACTTGCCTTCTGCTTCTGAGACTTCTTCGCACTTTTCTCCTTATTCCAGACTTACTTTTCTCACAAGACTCCTTTTCTTTAACACTATTCTCCCTATCAATCTCCATACTTTTCACAGATGATCCTCTTTTGAGCTTTGCAAGCATATACTTCTTAGAGGATTTACGAACCAGGGAAGTAGGTTCCTCACTCACCTTTTCAAATTCAATATGCACAACGTTTTTCGGAGTCACGTCCTCCTCATTCACTAACTTTCCCCCTTTCACCAACCTTCTTCTTTCCTTTTTCTCCTTGTTTCTCTTCAAAGTACTCTCACGAGCTTCTTTCTTTTGCTGCCTAGTAGTGGGTCTTTTAAGAACATGCTCTTTGGGACTGGACTACCACTTATAGCAGGAATAAATTGTGCCACAAACACATAATCATAGTCCTCCTCACTATTATCATTCTCTTCTTCAGACAAAGGTGTCGTGTCAGTAATTACAATATCTAATAACACTGCATCAACCTGAGGAGAAGGAGTAGAGCCAGTACTGTCCAGGGGCTCTTTTGTAGAGCATGGGGTTTCATCCCAAGTTGGAGAAGAGTGCTCGTCTTGGGCATAAGGATCATGTCCCTCAGTTGTTTCCCATATAATACTAATTGGCACCAAGTCACCATGAGGCACCAGTTCCTCACTTCCACCTTCATTCCATTCTCCTTCCCCCGAGACTTAGCAGTCACATCACCACACACATACTCCTCAACCAACCCTCATTCGGTAGCAATAAGAAACATGTTATCTATAGCTTCTTATCACTTACACTAAACAGTGAAGAACCAGTAGATGCAAGAACCTGCTAGAGGAAGCAACAAATTGGAGCAGGAGGAGTGATATGGCACTTCAGATGCTTCACCACAACAAGCAACATCCTCTTGGGCTACAGATACCTCTCTAACTTGCTGACTCAAAACATTTGGTCCCTACCGTCTATTATTTTGTCCTCTACTATTTTTTTTTCCGGCGAAGATGAGGGAGAGGTGGTAGCGACAAACCTTTTGAGTGTTTGATTTTTTCGGCTACGTGAGAACCAGAAATCGATGTGGTTGGAGAGGAGACAATGGGTGGTTGTTGTTCTGAGTTGGGGTTTTCACTAGGTGAAAGTTGAGACTCAGGATCATGCTACAGTGCTTCGTGAGACGAAGACGTAGTGGGAGTGACATTGGTAGCCCTTTTTGGGGACTCTGGATTCTGGGAAGACATGGTGATTTTTTAGAGTAAAGACACGAGATAGAGGGTTTTATGAGAGAGGAAAAGAGTTTGATGGCTTTGATGTAGACAATTATGAGAAATATGTCTTTTGGGGGTTATTTAAAGGGGACGAGGGATCGGTTACAATTGGGTGCAGCCAACTGGGTAGACGAGTCGGTTTGTAACAGGTGTGGAGCTCTGGGCTTAAAGGGTGAGAGAAAAGGCGAAAACATTTTAATGACGTGGAACTTTTATAGTAGTTTAAAATGCGTATGAGTGTAAGAGGAACTATTAATTCGAGTCAAGG
This sequence comes from Nicotiana knightiana, assembly GCA_005239525.1. Classification (NCBI taxonomy): domain Eukaryota; kingdom Viridiplantae; phylum Streptophyta; class Magnoliopsida; order Solanales; family Solanaceae; genus Nicotiana; species Nicotiana knightiana. The sequence goes on from ML382162.1 coordinate 130,230, forward strand.
GAACCATGTTCCCTAACTGATTTTTGTAAATACGAGCCTAATCCTTCTATCAAATGCAATATTATTAGTTGATTGTTTGCTATGTAATTTCCATGTGTGTTTACTTGTAACGATATAGAATTGATTTAGAAATTACCAGAAAATATTTTTTAGCAGTTTACCTTTTCATTCCTTCGTAGCCAATCATTGAGTGATTAGTGCTCAATTTAATTTTATTAGTCCCAACTCCAGTCGATTCCTTTCAAAGTGCTCTCTGCTCAATTCTTTGGTGAAGATATCAACTACATGGTCCTATGTATTGTAAAACTTCATGCAAATGAGATCATTTTCAACACTGTCACTGAGAAAATGATGTCGCGCATCAATGCGTTTTGTCCTCTTATGCTGAACCGGGTTATTTGACATGTTCGGAGCACTTGTGTTGTCACGCGGTAATGGAACCCAATCAGAAAATACACCAAAATCTTTCAGTTATTGATTGATCAACAATAGTTGAGCACAACAAGAAGCAATTGCCACATATTCAGCTTCTGCAATAGAAAGCATCACAGAGTTTTGTTTCTTTGTACCTCATTAGTTCAAGCATGATCCCAGAAAATGTGTCATCCCATATTTTCTCTTTCTATCCAACAAATAACAAGCATAATCAGCATCAACATACCCAATTAAGTCAAAATTGTTTCCTAAGGGATAGTAAAGGACCATGTCATGTATTTCTTTGAGATACCTCTGAATTCTCTTAGCACATTTCATATGAGATTCTCTTGGACTTGATTGGAATCTAGCACATAATTTCACACTGAAATTATGTTAGGCCTGCTGGCTGTGAGATACAAGAGTGAACCAATGATACCCTGATACACGGTTTCATTCACATGGGAACCAGGTTCGTCCATGTCCAGACGAGTGTGTGGCAATAAGAGTATCAAAAATCCTTGAGCTTTCCATCTCAAACCTCTTTGGAAGCTCTTTAATGTATTACTGCTAACCTATCATCATTCCCTTAGAGGTTTGCTTAACTTGCTGACATATGAAGAAGTCCAATTCCCCCACCATGCTCATCTCAAACTCACTTCCCATAAGCTTCGCAAACTCCTCACATAGGGAATCATTTGTTGCATCAAAGATGATATCGTGAACATAGACTTGCACAATTAGTAGGTTCCTCTCTCTTTTCTTTGAAAAAATAGTGTTGTCAATTTTTCCTCTTGTAAAGCCATTGTTCAGAAGGAACCTGGACAACCTTCATACCATGCACGAGGGTCTGATTTAAACCATATAGTGCCTTGTCGAGTTTGAATACATGTTCAGAATTTCCAAAACCAAGTGGTTGTTTGGCAAAGATTTCTTCCTTTAAATATCCATTAAAAATGCACTCTTGACATCTACTTGAAACAATTTGAATCCCATATGAGATGCAAAAGCAATGAGAATTCTAATGGCTTCCATTCGTGCAACTGGAGCAAAAGTCTCATCATAGTCAAAACCTTCTTCTTAGTTATAAACTTGAATCACCAACCTGGCCTTGTTTCTAGTTGTATTTCCAAACTCGCCAAGCTTGTTTTTGAACACCCACCTCACAAATTGATGGAGTTCATCTTGCATAACAATAATCCAGTCATCATCTTTCAATGCTTCCTTGATATTTTTAGGCTTAATTTGAGACAGGAAGGCTGAGAAGGCAAACATACTTCTTGTATTTGATGTGGTTTGAATCCTTGAATCAAGATAAGTGATCACATTTTGGAGAGGATGTGAGATTTTGTGCTTCCAGCTGGACACTTGAATCTCATTGTGAGAAAACCTAACTTCCTCTAAGTGGAATCTATCGTTAGCATCCATCGAAGAGTAAGTTCCACTTATCCGCTCAGCATTTGGAGTTCCTTGCACGACATCAGCAACTCTATTTTCTGCTTCAGTTGTTGTAATGGAGGAACCAAGTTCCTTTGAATCAGCTGGAGGTTCTGCTGCATCTTCTTCATTGGATTCCTTTACTTGACTCATCAGATATGCCTTCCCATTTTCCATATCAATTACTTCTCCAGGAACCTTTGACTACTCTCCGTCTTGATCATTCTTATCATATGAATCTTTACCACTTAAGTGGTGTGATTTATCAAAGATTACATGTACGCATTCTTCAATATATTGATTTCTTTTGTTGTAGACCTTGTATGCTTTGCTTTGTGAAGAATATCCAAGAAAGATCCCTTTATCACTTTTAGCATCAAAATTTCCCAGAGCTTCCTTACCATTATTGAGAACAAAACATTTGCAACCAAACATTCTCAGTTAAGTCAGCCTCAATTTCTTCTTGTTCAGTAATTCATACAGGGTCTGTTGCGCCCCTTTTTTCTCGCGAAATCGGGTTTCGACATTTTTGGGACAACTCCTTTTGAGAGGGTAAGAAATTGGAATTGAGAGAGTCGCCACCTAAAGGATTAAGGTGCATTAGGGAACCTAGAGTAGATAACTCATATTACCAGTTTACATCACCAGAGATCGGGTAAGGGCTCAAATT
>MDKJ01058497.1:0-30544 GCA_005239525.1 Nicotiana knightiana
GGGGGAAACCATAACCGTAGACCCTCCTTTATTATCATTGTTACATTAAATTGTTAGTTAATTACTATTTTATTATTATTGATTGTAGAATTAGGTAAACATCACCAAATTGATATTCAAAGTCTTGAGAAACTTGATTTAGCAACAGTTTAGTATTTTATAGACTCACTTGATACGTAAATTCCCCGTGGGATCGACTCTGGGCGTAATACCCCGGATTATAATTGCAATGCCCGCTTAGTCTTCTACAAGACATAGTTGAGCGTGATCAAGGTGTCATCACGACTAGGTGAATTTTGGGTCGTGACAATTACCTTCACAACAAATGGGCATGATCAATATGTATACTCCAACTTGAGGGGGAGTGTTACAGAATAAATGTAGACATACTACTAAATGAATGTAGACATGATGAATGTGGACATACTTTTATTTAGTGCACATAGCTAGTAGAATCGTAGAGATTTACAATACATTTATAAGATCTCCTTTTTTATTCCTATATTTAGGGCTCTATATACTCGTAACTTCTTGTGATGACCCGATAGGTCATTTTGATATTTAGCCTCTATTTTCATATTTCGAAACCTCGATTAGCTCCGTTTAGCATTTTTCGATTTACGTGTGCAGTCTGTATCTTATTCTGGAAAGTCTTTATGTGAAAATTTGAAGAGAATATGAATTTTTGCCTTAAAAATAGCTTGAGTTGACTACGGTCAATTTTTATGTAAATAGATGGGGATCTATATTTTGACAATCCTGGTGGGTCCATATCGTGATTCGGGACTTGAGTGTATGCCCCCAATTAAATTCGAAAGTTCCTAACTTTTTTTAACTTATTTTGTCGAAAACTAGCATTTTTGAAAGTTGAAAAATTACTAGGTTTGACCGTCACTTTGAAATTTCATTCGTTTTGAGGATTGATTCGTAGATTTAGATGTTATTTTGATAATTTGATTGCACGAGCAAGTTTTCATGATGTCATTACACTTGTGTGCATATTTGGTTTCGAACCCGAGGGGATCGAGTGAGTTTTAGATGTGTTTCATATGAGTTTGGCTAATGCTATGATAGCTGGTGCACTCTGTTGCTGGTGTTTTACTGCAGATCTCGCATTTGCAAGGTCTGGCTCGCAATTGCGAACCTCGCTTTTGCGAACTTGTGTCCGCATTTGTGCGCAGTGGCATGGGTTTGGGTAACTTCGCAATTGCGAACAGCTCAGGATCACATTTGCGATCACTTGATTGAATTTATGATGCCTGGAACTAGTAGACTATCTTCGCAATTGCGAAGACCGTGGTCGTATTTGCGACGGTAAGGACTTCACATATATAAAATTTTTGTCGCGTTTGCGGCTTCTGTGGCTATAAGGCAGGGTTCATTTTACGACCCTTGTCTCGCATTTGTGATGTTCGCAATTGCGAACAAGGCTTCGCAATTGCAACATCTGTAGATGGGTAAAAGAGGGGGAAAATGGGACTTTATTCAATTTCATTTCAATTACCCATTACACTATTTCACACAATTTCTCAACCCTAAACACTCTAGAAGTGATTTTTCAAGAGAATTTTCTTCCCAAATCCATTGGTAAGTTACTTTAATCAATTTATTTTCAATTACCCATTACATTTCATGAGATTTCAACATCAAATTTAGGATTTTCAAAGTAGAAATTAGGAATTTGGGTAGTATTGGGAATTTTTATAAAATTGAGATTTAGCCCTTGAATTAGGGTCAGAATTCGAAATAAATCACATAACCGGGCTCGGGGTAAATAAGTAATCGAGTTTTGGTCAGTATCTCGGGTTTTGACCAAGCGGGCTTGAGGGTTGAGTTTTCTTGACTTTTTAAAAAATGATCTATCATCACCAAGCGGGTAGTTTCTTGACTTTGACCAAGCGGGTAGTTTCTAAAGCTTATTTTGAAACATTTGGTCCATAATTTGCTAGATGTTGTTTGTTTGGAGGCTTATTCAAAAGGCAATGACGTTGTCGATTGATTGCTTGAGTTGCGGAGTGGGGTAAGTATGGGTCTAACCTTGATTTGAGGTAATTAGGAACCCTTGAACTATATGTTATGTCAACTACGTGAAAACGACATATATACGAGGTGACAAGTGTATATGCGTCATTATGTACTTTCTTCCATGTTTCTGTTACTTCATAATATATCTTGTTTCATGCCTTAATTGCTACATGCTTATTTGACTTTCATGCCATAATTGGTACTTGTCATTTAGTTATCTTTGTATTAAATTGTCCATCTTTTCTATGGTTCCATGCTTATTTGCAATTTGTCTCCACTTGCTTTACTTGCATATTTATATTTTCATATGTCTTACTTGTCTCATAGTTTTGTAAATTTTTTTGCCTTCTATAACGTAGTTCACTTGTATAAGTTGTTAATTGGTAGATATGGATGAGTTGGTAAAGTTGAGACATTCGAGTTATTAGAGATTCTTTAATTATTATGTGATTTTTCATTTCCTCGTACATTTACACTCTTGAAGTAGAAATTCTTCTAAATTTTGGTTGTTGAATTGCCAGTGTTGATTGAAATTGCTTGGGGAGCGGGTTGCATGCCGCAACGAAAATTGGAAGGTAATGAATTGAAATGGCGGAATACGAACAGATTATGATATTGAAAAATGATGATATGGGGGATCAGGTTGCACGCCACAACGGAGTGTATAAGTTGTATTTATTTTTGACTGTCAGATTTGCCTCTGTATTTGAGATGAGTTTATAAGACTTTTTTTCTGGGCCCTCTGATAGTTGGATTTTGAGTTCGTTGTTATGAGTTAACTGCTTTATTTTTCATTCCTGTCTTTTCTGTTATTATTATTATTGCGTATAGTTTATTGTAAGTGAGCCACCTTAGCCTCGTCACTACTTCGCTGAGGTTAGACTCGACAGTTACAGAATACATAGGGTCGGTTATATGCATACTTGTCACAAACCAAATACCTAACCCGTCATGATGGCGCCTATCGTGGAACTAGGCAAGCCGACACTTTCAATATGCTTTCAATATATGACAGAAATGAGTTAAGGCAATTAAATTAACCGTAGGTTTACATAACAACGGGGTAAAACCCAAAACACAAGTGCGGAATAATAGCCCGACATTGGGGTGTCACTAAGTAATGAGCATCTAACAACCAGTCTAGAAACAGAGTCCACAACAGTCTGTGCCAAATGCCAATACAAGAGAGAAAAGATAATAAGAAAGGAGAGACAAGGACTGCAGACAGCGGCGGCTACTTCGTAAGTCTTTGATAATCAGCTACGCACGAGATCAACATCCTCTTTGACTGGACACACCTGGATCTGCACATGAAGTGCAGGGTATAGCATGAGTACAACCAACTCAGCAAGTAACATAAATAAATAAGGAACTGAGATGAAGTGACGAGCTATGTAAATACAGTTCATTTCAAAAGTTTACAGTAAAGAGTGAACATGATTTCAAATCCGACAGTTTATGTCAAATTAGTTCGAGCTCAAGTAAAGCAGATATAAATCTTTCAAAAATTTCACAATAATGATAGATAACATCTAAGTGCAACAATAAATAAAAGCAAGTACAGCCTCTCAAGGCAATAGTCACTCAACTCATCTCAACAGTTCATACAATCAGCTCACAGTCCTCAATACTCACTCTCAATAGGTACCTGCTCTCACTTGGGGGTGTACAAACTCCGGAGGGGCTCCTTCAGCCCAAGTGCTATATTGCTGCAGCGTGCAGCCCAATCGAATCTTGTTGCAGCGTGCAACCCGATCCATAAAATATATATAAGTAGCCCTAAGGCTTGTTGCGGCGTGCAACCCGATCCATAAAATATATATAGCCCGAAGTCTTGTTGCGGAGTGCAACCCAATCCATATACCTCACATAGCTCACAACTCGACACTCGGGCCCTATCTCAGTCACAACCTCTCCAGCCTCTCGGCCTCACAGAAATCATAATATTCAGCCCAAACAGAGAACGGAGATATGATACACAAGTAAGACGGCGACTGAGTACAAGACAGGAATTAGCAGTCAATTCAACAGGCATACGACCGCAGCAAGTCCCAACAGTGAGATCATATGACCTAAGCATGGTTTCTAACATGAAAGGTAGTCAAATTGCTAAAAGACAAGGAAACACGGGTAATAACAATGGGTTATTCGACTTTATGGTCTCACGAGACGGACCAAGTCATAATTCCTCATGGTGCACACTCACACGCCCGTCACCTAGCATGTGCTTCACCTCCAATTGATCATATCACACCAATTTCAGGTTTCATACCCTCAAATCCAGATTTAAGAATGTTACTTACCTCAACCGCGCAAAAATCCTACTCCGAAATGGACTTGCCTCTCGAATCAGCTTCCAAATGCCTCGAATCTAGCCTAAAACAGTACGAGATAATAAATATAGGCTAAAAGGATCAATTCCACAAGAAAACTACTAAAATAGAGCCCTAAATCCAAAATCGGCAAAACCCGTCCCCGCAGCCCACGTCTCGAAACCCGACGAAAGTCACAAAATCCGAAAGCCCATTCACTCAAGAGTCCAACCATACCAGATTTATCAAATCCGACCTCATTTACCCCTCCAAAATTTCAAAATTCACTCTCCAATTCTCAAGTCCTAATCTCCCAAATCTCACCTCAAAAACTCACCAACTAGGTGTAAAATCAGTGGGGAAACACCATTATTGAAGATAAATAGGAACAAGGAACTTACCTCAGTGATTACTTCGTAATCCCTCTCAAAACCCCCAAAATCCGAGCTAAAAAATGACGAAAATGGTGAAAAATCTCGAAGTTTTCCATTAATAGGTTCTGCCTATCAAAACTGCACTTGCGAACATCTTGTCGCTTCTGCGACGCCGCACCTGCGGAAATTCCATCGCAGGTCCGAATTTCACTTATAATCCCGGACTTCGCTCTCGCAGCTTCATGACCGCATCTGTGCCTATTGCAGGTGCGGGAATCCATCTCACCTGCGCTCAGCTGCCCGCTTCTGCCACACTCGCAGGTGCGGGAAAGACTTCGCACCTGCGGCTTGTGCCCAGCTCGCCCTTGGCCGCTTCTGCGGCTCCTTCTTTGCTTCTGCGGATTCGCACCTACGCTTCCCACTCCGCAGGTGCGATTACATCAGCAACAATAACACTTCAGTTGCTCATTCAATTTCGAAACCAAGTTTGAAACCTCCTGAATTCCATTCGAGGCCCCCGAGACCTCAACCAAATATGCCAACAAGTCATATAACCCCATACGAACTTAGTAGGATCTTTGAGTCACCCAAAACAACATCAAAACGCCAAATTACACCTGAATTCAAGCCTAAAGAATTTCTAAATTTCTGAATTCCGCAAACGATGCCGAAACCTATCAAACCACGTCCGATTTACCTCAAAATTTTCACACAAGTCATAAATGACACCACGAACCTACTCTAACTTTCAGAAATCCATCCGACCCCGATATCAAATTTTTACTACCGGCCAAAATCACCAAAATTTTAACTTTCGTCAATTCAAGCCTAATTCTACTACGGACCTCCAAATCATATTTCGGACGTGCTCCTTAGTTCAAAATCACCTAACAGAGCTAACATAATCATCAAAATTCAAATCTGAGGTCGTTTACACACAAGTCGAGATCCGATCAACTTTTTCAACTTAAGCTTCCTATTAAAGGACTAAGTGTCTCAATTCACTCTAAAACCACTCCGGACCGGAACCAACCAACCCGGTAAGACACATAACAGCTGTAAAACACAAAAGAAACAGAAATGGGAGGGGGGGGAGGAATGGGGCTATAACTCTCAAAACGACCGACCGGGTCGTTACAATACTACACTTTGCACTTCTTGTGCAGAAATCGGAGTTGATCCCAACTGCGCTGGGTGAGTTTGCTCGGATCTAGCTATCAATGGAGACTTGAGGTATAGTTGCACGGTGTTCGCAGCCCTGAAGTCCCCTTCTATATAATTTTAGCTATTTATTTTGATTCAGATAATTATATTTTATTTCAGATCATTATCTGTAGTACTTTAGACGCTCATGTATTCGTGACATTAGATTTGGGTTTATATTTGGATTTCGTTGCTTATTAGTTTATTACTTTTTTTCAGACAATTCAATTTTATTGTTGTCATTTAGTTTTGAATTGTTTAAAATGATTAATAGATATAGCTGGTTTGCCTAGCAAGTGAAATGTTAGATGCCATTACGATTCCGACGGTGGAAATTCAGGATCGTGACACTTCTTGCAGTAATACACTAGGGGATTGCTCCATTTTCTCTGTATCTTACCCCGTTTAAATTTTATTTTAGTTTCAACTTGCCAACTAGACTCATCCCAATCTATGTCTATATAACTATATTCTATTTATCCTCTCCTACAAAATTCTTTTATCATGCGAGACAAATTACCGATCAAATATTTTCAACTTCCCAACACGGTTGTGGTTTTTATATCAAAAAATTATTGTGTCACATTTATACTAATTTATACTGTTAGATGAGATACTTCACATAATCTAGTATGTCATCAAAGTAGACAGAGATCCTTGGCGACTCGCATCACAATGCTTAACGTGTTTTCAGCCACTATCTCGGTAGGCAAAAATTTGGTCTGAAAAGCAACAACATCGGTTAAGCTTTAAGTTTGACAGGTAAAATGTTTTAGCCTACCTATGATAACTGTTCCAGCAAGACGTTTTCTTGCTTTTCTATTAGCTCATGATTTAAACGAATCAAAGACACATTCTAGTATATGTCCTTCGACGTTGAGGCCATCCCAAAGAGCAGGGAAACATTGGTCCTACTCCTATCAAATAAGCAGCTGTTTATGAATAGTAGTGGAGCTAGATTTTTAGGTAATGTAATTCAAAATATAAGAAAAATGAACACAAAAAAATTTAAGGATTCAACATATAATATATATATACATAAAAAGAATTACCTATATATCTACGTAGTGTAATTTTTTCTCAACATCCTTTAGACAAAAGTAGTTCCGCTCTGATTATGATACGAAGAATTAACCTAAGTAACCTCTCATACTACCGTTTAAACTAAAAATAGTAAGTAAATATATAATATACGTATAATTCGTTTATAATATCTGTATAATCATGATTATCATTGTATAATTTATGTATATAGGATAAGAAAAGTAAACAGTAAATTCAACTCGCTATGAGTGTAAAAATTTGTTGATATCACATTTTTGCTAGAAATGACGTTAGACGGACCTGTTTTAAACCACTATTTATATTTTGACTCCATTAAAAAAATTTTGAGAAAAATAGCCATGCGTTAGAATTTTAAGACACGCTAGCCAAAATTTTAAAGCACCAAAAATTCTGGCGATCACAAAAATTTTCAGCGTTAAAATTTTTGAAGCACCATAAATTCTAATGGTCATCAGAATTTTCAACTAGAATGGTGAAAAATTCGGGTGATATGTGAAGATTTATGGCAATATTCTAATGATCATCATAATTACTGAAATTTTGCGTAATGTGTTTTGAAATTCTAGAACTGGTGGGGGGAAATCCTGTCCGATGTGTTTCCAAAATTCTGACATGGGGCTTTTTTCCTCAAAGCTTCTATTATAGGACCAAAAATAAATAGTGGCACAAAAATATTACTCCCTTAATTTTAAAAAGATTATTTTAATTTTACTAAGAAGAGAAGATTTTTGGGATATGTAATCTTAAATAAGTCAAAATATTTGTATGATTGTAAAATTTTTAGAACTTGATTATCTGAAACCTGTCATATTACTTGTGTTGCTATAAATACTTCTTATTAAGAAAATATTGAAAAGCGTCAGTCTTTTTGAGACGGACTAATAAGAAAATTGTGTCAATATTTTTAAAACCGAGGGAGTATATTGTTCTCATTCTCCCATATTTTGTCACACGGATGGAATATTTGTACGTAGCATACCAACAAATAGTGTCAATTTTTAAGGGACCCAAAGGAAGCTGCTATGCAATTTCCTCTTCGTCCATACTTCACGTATAGTCTCTCCTTTATCATGATCACGTACAATTTCTTAGAAAATTCCAATGGTCACTTTCCTAGGATATCATATTACTCAATATCATCTCTTTTACTTTCCTTTTCCTTTTAGCGAAACAACCAAGCATTTTACTCACCAACAGATCGTAAAAAGGAAGACCCTAAGGAAAGTCAATTTCAATGTCTCAAGGAGTTGTTTGGTTCACGAATTACTTATATCAAGATTATAATGTAAGAATTGTTATACAACAAATAATATTATGGATTATTATGTAAATAAACATGTTGAGGTGGTTATGCGCTCATTACTTACTTTAAGAGTCTGGTTTTCTTTAATTACTCTTATTTATGTATTATTAATATATGTATTATTATTTAACATTCTATCCGGCCAGAACCGGAGCCAGGATTTCAATCTTATAGGTTCTGGATTTTTGGATCATGACTTCATGTGTTAATGACTGAGTTCTAGATTTAATATTTATACATATTTCATGAATTCAAAATAACAAATATACAGTTTGAACAAAAGCTATTGGATTCGGTCGAACCCGCAGAGCGACTTGTGCCTCGTCCCCAGTATCCAGCACAAGATATTGCTCACTTTTATTTCTGCATATTTGCAGGTATTATAAGCAATGGGTAGTTTAATAAGGCTAATATTATATAAATTATGTGGCAATTATTTTTTTATAAATATTGAACTATAATTTATCCAAAAAATTTGTACTGATATTACATTTTTTAAAAATAGTAAAGTAAACGAGCCGTCAAAGTTTTGAAATCTAATTGGAACTTTCATAGTACTTTACGCAAGTGTCTTTTCAACTTTAGTGGCGCAGTTCGCATCTTAATACAGCCAGCGTTCCTGTTCTATATAAAGTGTGACACTTAGTAAATAAGCAAAAAACATTACTTCTAGTTTGAATCGAAAGCCCACATAGTAATTTAAATAATTAACCTCTCAATATCCATGGATTCTATCAGAATACCAAAATATTTTGGCTGTTCCTCACACAAAAACCTTAGTGTAAAATTACCTCGGCTTAGATCAAAGTCGTCAAGTTCAAGCCAGAGCTCTTCAACAACTCCAAAATCACCAAATATTTCACGACGAAACTCATCAAGAGAAGACGAGTTTAGAGAAGTGTTCCGTCATTTCGATACTAACAACGATGGTAATGTTAGATAATTATTAAATATTTTCAGAAAATGAATTTTATTAAATGCATTCAAGTCCTTTAGGTTTTCAAAGCTGCACTTCATGAATCTTGAAAATGAAGTTGAAAATTTTACTTTAGATTCATTCATGATGTATATTAAAATATTTCTTGGTTTTGACACATACATTTTGACATCCGAAATTCATTAATACTTGACCAATAAATAGGGACTGGTGCCTTTAGGAATCGTAGCAATTTTAGGTTGAAAAATATTTTAAAGAGACATTAACCAGAAGGTGAAATTGTACTTTCAAGAGTAGAAGAGCAACGTTCTTGAAAGCTACCTTTTGTGGTTTAGTTCAATCCCTGAGATAATACTCATGTCATTATATATTCTCGTGGAAGACTTCCAAATTATCTTTAAGAAGCTTGTTTTGCTTAGCTCTAATTAAGTCTAACAAGTTATATATTGATTTTCTTACAATATTATTATCAATATTCAAACGATTTTAAGATATTTCAGTTCTAATAATTTGACGATTTTATAATCTTGGCTCGAACAGGTAAAATATCGGCTTTCGAGCTACGAGCATATTTTGGATCCATAGGAGAACACATGTCACATGAAGATGCTCAAGAAATCATAGAAGAACTCGACACGGATGGTGACAGTTTCATAGATTTTGAAGATTTTAAGAAAATGGTGGTACAAAAAGAAGGAACAGGTGATGATGAATCGTTAAAGGCAGCATTTGAGATGTATGAAGTTGAAAAAGGTTGTGGTCGAATTACACCTAAAAGTTTGCAGAGAGTTTTGAGTCGTTTAGGGGATCCAAAATCTTATGATGAATGTGCCACTATGATACAAGTCTATGACACTGATGGTAACGGAGAACTTGATTATCATGAATTTCGTCAAATGATGACGGCTTAAATAATAAATAAATCTAATTATAAATTTTAAATTAAAAGGTAAAACAAAAAATTAAATAAGGTCACTAATAATTGAGTGAACTGAGATGACAAACAAGAATAGAACCGGAAGCATCCCTTCTTTCAAAGAGAGGAGGACGGATTATTCACATTTCATTTGATGGTTGAAAGGTACCGAATTCTAAAGATTTCCCGAATCGAAAAATCCAAGCAGCCTAAGGTTATTTCTTGTCTGCATGTCTGTAACTGTTCTTTTGCATACTTTTGGTCTTGTATTATTTTTTGCTTTCAATCGTTCAAAATATTATTTTCTGTACATGGATGAATTGGAAATATGGCATATATGCTTCTTGTTTGATGTATTAGTGGAAGCTAAGAACATATTTAATTTCTATTTATGAGACCATGAAAGCAAGATTAGTTTGGCTATATATATATATATATATATATATATGGCTCTCTTTCCAGCTTCTTAACAATTTTGATGGATTAACCTATAAATTTCTAGGAGATACCGGTTAAAGTTAAGCCCAACAAATTATCACAAGGGCGATCAAATGAGTATATATATTTAACTGTGGCCAGGGTGAGGTTAAAGAAAAAAGTTTTAAGAAAAGATTTACTTCTTTAAAAAGTTGGAAATAAGAGATGAAAAAAAAAAGATTATAGAAGGGGTAATAATTCTCAGTTCATAATATTGATAGCAACATAATACTATGTCTACAGATTAGGAGAGGGAGAGTACCGAGTAGCATTTTATAACATAAGACTTACACAAAAAATATTTTTACCGTAAAATTTTACCGTTGGTAATTTTTCACGTCAATTTTCTACGTCAATCTTCTTATTTTATTATTATCCGTTTATAGTACATCTCTCTCAAGAAAAAAGCTCTAATACCCCCTTCTTCCTTTCATCACCCACTATCCAAAAAATCTTGTATTATACCACCTATCTAGATTATGTACTTCTTAATGGTTCCTATATCAAGGTTGTAAAATAAATAAAATCGTATACTTCAGTGTGCAAGTTTTTAATTCTCAAGTTCAGTAAAGTTTTTCGGGTTTTCCGAAAGGGAAATCTCTCTCTTGTAAACATGTAAGTTACTGTTTTTATCTAAATTATGTTTCTGGATATTACCTCTGTTTTTACAGCTTTATGTTTATATATGTTTATATATATATATCCTCAGTTCATCTCTTCTTTACAACTTTTTAAAGAAGTAAATCTTTCCTTAACACTTTTTTCTTTAACCTCACCCTGGCTACAGTTAAATATATATACCCATTTGATCACCCTTGTGATAATTTGTTGGGCTTAACTGTAACCGGTATCTTCCTAGGAATTTATAGGTTAATCCATCAAAATTGTTAAGAAGATGGAAAGAGAACCATATACTAAGAGTGATTTTTAGAATATTCACAAACTAACATAAATACATATATAAACATAAAGCTGTAAAAACAGAGGTAATATCCAGAAACATAATTTTGATAAAAACAGTAACTCACATGTTTACAGAAGAGGAATTTCCCTTTCGAGAACCCCAAAAAACTTTACTGAACTTGAGAATTAAGAACTTGCACACTGAAGCATACGATTTTATTTATTTTACAACCTTAATATAAGAACTACTAAGGAATACATAATTTAGATAAGTGGTATAATACAAGATTTTTTGGATAGTGGGTGATGAAAGGAAGAAGGAGGTATTAGAGCTTTTTTTTTTTAGAGAGATGTTGTAGATGTTTTTCTTGTTGTTGTGTCTTCCTTCTTCATTCTTGCTCTTTATATAGTCAAGTTTTTGAAGCGGATTTTTTACCGGAATTAAAACATCTTCAGAAATCTTTCTTTTCTAGCCTTGTCGGGTACTTCACTAGGCCCATCGTCATATGGCTTGAGCAGAGATTCCTTTTTATTTTTCAAATATGTAATTATTTTTTCCACTTCAAAGACCCCAAAGTCTTTTCAACACTACTTTATGTCATTCTTAGTTGCATTATTGCCATTTTTTCTTTTTTCTCTTTTGTCTTGTTCTTCCTAGTATTACTAACTACTATTTGATTCTTCAGTATTCGGATAAATTCTCCTGTTTACTTATACATATCAAGAATTATTTTTCTACGTATCAAGATTGTGTAGGGCTATTGAGTCAAAACTCATTCCCGAATCATCACCTGGGTTTTGAGCATATTGATAGTTTAGGTTTCATCTTCGTAATTGTCTTTGTCTTTTTATTTTTCTGGACTAGGATTTTCAACCATATATTTGTCCTGCTTTTCTTTTTCTTGGAAGAATTTTTCCAGCATCTGTTTATTTATTTCTTCAATTTTCTCATTTTTTTCTTTTTGGAACTCATGCCTTTCTTTTTTAATGCTTCTCCTTGTATCAATATTCTGGGTGGTCTTCGTCTCGATGAGCTTGATGATCATTGATCCTCACTTTTTGGCAAAGTGACAGGCATAAACGGATTTGATAAGTCTTTACCAGCTACCATTTGAACCAGACTAGCTGTATCTCTATCTGATACAATGGATCTTGTTACATTCATTGGGGAATATACACCCTTCTTATCCATTTTTTCTTGAGATGGAGAACTCATTTCCTGGTCTTGTTGTGGAATGACATGTGTTTGGGATTGTAGCAATTCGAATTTTACCGCTAGTATTTTATGTTCTAATGTCTTCACTTGCTCCATTAGTCTTGATTTTTCTTGTGTCAAAATTTCACTCTTCTAGTTTAGTCTCTTGAAGGCTTCAGTCATTTAAAAGCAGTGATCATAGAAAATTATTTTGATCAGGCTTTTTTGATATTATATTGTGGAGTTTTTTCTAGATTTTAGCCGAGTGCTGGAGAAATATAATAATTTGGTCCTAATACACCTCATGCATAGTCTAATGCTTCAGTAAAATCATTAAAGCCTTTGAAAAGGGAGGTTTTCCAAATCTTTAATAGAATCTAGTACTTCTAACCATATCTGAAAAACACCATTTGTCTTTCCATGTATAACTACATAATACTTAAATCTTTTTTTTTGTCTGTAAAATATTGGCACAAAGCATTTATGGCTGCTATAAAATATTTAGTATTTTTTTTTATTACATGATATCCATAAATTATCGATCAAACACCTATGTGGTCTATCTATGAAGCATTCTGGTAAAATTCTAAATGACAAGTTCGATGGAGGAAAAAAGATTAAGCTATGTTTTTCGAAATTTATTCTTTCCATACTATTCTGTTCTACTAGAGACTGTGACTTAAATTGAAAATTACCTAACATTATCTGAAAATATATGTCTGAGGGTGAGGTCTGAACGCTCTTTCCCTTGTCTTCATTCTTGAGAGTTGTTGGTCTCATGCTGTAAAGGTATAACATATTTATTAGTTGACCGTAATTCTTTACCTATTAACTGATCTGCTAAGTTATTATCTATTCTTTTGATATATTCAAATATGAGGTTATAAATTGATATAGTATCAATGAAATTTAACCATCTTCTTCTACTGCTATTTTTCTCATTTATCTTTTGGTGAAACTTAACTATGGCTTCACAATTAGTTCTTATTAATATCTCTTGTTTGTTTAATATATATAATCTGAAACTATTTAACTCATATATCACAGCTAATATTTCTGCATCTATACTACTCATATTCCTTTTTTCTTTATATTTATCACTTTGATAAACACATATTTTTTCTGTGCTTTTATCACTATACTTATTGGGTTTGACTTTTAAGACTGCTCCCCATCCTTCAAAACTTCCATCTGTTTCTATAATTAAGTAATCTGATTCTAATGGCATGTTTAAGTCAGGAATATTTTTTATTTTTTCCTTAATTTTTTGTACTAATTTTATATCTTCGGTATTAAAATGTCTTTGTCATGTAGAGTCTGTCTTAGCATATAGAGGTCCTGCTATTTTTTCGAGATCCTTTATCAATTTTTTTGCATAATTTACTATACATAGGAACTTTTATTGTCTAAATTATCTGGCATCTCTAAAGCCTTTTTAGCGATATGAGGTTGTAATTTAATCTTTTCATCTCCTAAAACGACTCCTAGAAAATTTATATAATTTTTACATAATTCCATCTTCTTTTTAGTAATTATTATTTCATTATCTACAAATAATCTAAATACTGTCTGTAGATGTCCTAAGTGTTCTTTAATATCTTTACTAAATACTAATATATCATCGACATATACTAAAACAAATCTTTTATATTCTCCAAATACACTAATCCATTTTTCGTTAAAAAATTAGTGGTGTTGTCTTTAATCCAAACGACATTACTATCCATTCGAAATGTCCTTCTGGATAAGTAAATGATGTCCATTCTATATTTTCTTCGTGCAATTTTACTTGCCAGTATTCCGATTTACAATCAAATTTACTACAGATTCTTTTTTCCTTGTATTCTATTTATTAATTCTGTTTTATCAAGTAACTTATATCCATTTGTTCTAGTATTATCATTAAGTCTTTTATAGTTTATTACCATCCTTGCCTTTTCTCTTATTATTTCATTATGGTTTCTTACCATGAAGGCTACTGACCTATGTTTAGAAGTGGATCTCCTTAGTACTCCTAAATTCATGAGTTCTTTAGTTTGGATTTTAAAATCTTCTAAATCTTGATTTGTGGCCTCTATTGAGGCTGTTTTAATTACGTATTCTAAATTGATTATATCTAATTTACACATAACTTTGTTATTTTTCCAGTGCTTTAGAGGTTTTTCTCCTATTATCTTTATTTCATCTAGTGTTTTTATTATATTATCCAGATCTTTTTAATTTTTTATTATTCCTATTTTTTCTATTCCTATTTTAAAATTATAGAATTCCGTTTGAATGTCTATTTGTATAATAATTTTCTAGTATGTCTTTATCCTCATTTTCTTCTAATATTAAAGTCTTAGATTCTTTTTATCATTACAACATGTATTTTTATCTTTACATTCCTTACAACATTCTTTCTGGTTTTTCTGCAGGTTTTGCTTGCCTAAATTTAATCGTGTCCTTATCCTGGTTCCAGTTTCTACAGTTTGTACTGGTATATGTGTAATATTTTTAAAAAATATCACTCCATCTATGCTGAGTAAACAACTACCATTGTTATGTATCATAGAATTTAATCCTAGTACAAAATCTACATTTATATTTAAGTCTCTCACCCAGATTTTATCTACCTTGTAACTAGGTTTATAAAAATCTAAGCATGTATTTATAAAATTAATTTCAATTTATCTACATAATGTCTATATATATTATGAGTTCCGTCCATTTGCATAGCAACAACGGGCTTATCTAAGATTTTGATTAGGTTTGGTGGAACTATTTTCTTATTTATTATACGTCTTGTACATCTCGTATCTACTAAAAATAATGTTTCTATTTCGTAATCCTCTATTTTGATTCTTGCTAATATTTTTATTGTACTTCATTTTTTATCCTCGTTAAATATCAGTGTGTCATAATTCTCTATACTCATTAGTTCTTCATTGTGTGTGAATTCTGCTACATTTTCTTCGTCATCTTCTAATTTTTGTTTTCCCTTTTCCATTTTTTGTATTCTTTATTTTTAATTCATTTATTCCGGTTTCTAATACCATTACTCTTAAATTGAGAGTAGAATCATTTATTCCTGGCATTTTTCTTCTTTAAAATTCTTTTTCTATACATAAGATGCATCCTTCTAGGTAACATGTTACATTTTGCTCTTCTATTACTACTAGGATACCATTTACATATAAAACACTGATTACTATCTAGCCTTTCATTTTTTTTCAAAATCATGATTACATTCTTCGAATATGTTTGCTAATGTATTTGCTTGTATTTCTTCTAAATTTAGTTTTTCTAATCCTATATCATTTATTAATTCTTCTTCTTCTGACTATGATGAGTCTATTAGAGTCTTTTCCTCTATATCTACACTTACTATAAAGTATATGCTTTCATTATCTGACATATGTTTGTCTACATTTATTAAAGTTTCATGAAAATCTTCTATTAGTTGTGAATTTTTTGTTTTATTATTAATTCTTTTCGGGCATGTTATTGGCTAAGTGTTCTACACTTCCACAGGTGAAAATTTCTAATTTATTTTATAATTTATTTATGTTCTATATTTTCTAACATGTCTATTTCTGTCTAGGTATGGTTCTTTAGCTGATGATTTTCTAAGATAATAATTTTTTCTATTATATCCCTTGTTATATGGAGGTTTATTGCTATATGTTTTCTTTTTGTACTCATTCTTATCATAGCTTTGGGTTGTATATACGGTTGATTTACAAAAACTCATATTATTCTATTTTAGTTGTTTTTGTATTTGTATATTAGTACACTTTTCTTGTAATATTTCCATTATATGTTGTATTTATGTCCTATGGACCATTTTGCATTTGAGTTTTGAATTACTCCGTCTCTTTTATACCATCTGTCACGACCCAAATCCTAATCTAGGTCGCGATGGCGCCCAATACCGATATTTGGCAAGCCAACCTTATTAGTCTAGTGAGTCCCATTTTAATTTTTATAAAAATTTTATTAACAATACTCAAATTTTTTCACAAGCATGAGAAAATAATAAATATCGAAGCAAATGTACTTGAAATGATCAAGAAGTAAATTTAAATAGTTACATTTCCAAAAGGGTAGTCTACCAATGTGTGTGCCAGGAACCGGTGTCACAAATATACATGCATCTAGTAGAAGAAAATCAAAAGAATACGCCTATCCTACTGTCTGAGAGGATGTAGACAGAATGACACAAAAAAAAGGGGGAAGACTCCAACGTGCTGCTGAACGGCATCAAGAGAAGCAGCTCACAGTGGAATGTCCGATCTCGTGAAGTCAGGAACGTGCTCCGGAATGATAACCAGATGCACCTGCTCAGAACCTGTGCAATTAAGTACATAAGCATAGCATGAGTACATAAACATTATGTACCCAGTAAGTATCCAGTCTAATCTCGAAGAAGTAGAGACGAGAGGTCGACTTGGCACCTACAATTAAGTACAAAAGCATAGCATGAGTACATAAACATTATGTACCCAATAAGTATCCAGTCTAATCTCGAAGAAGTAAAGACGAGAGGTCGACTTGACACCTACTAGGTCCAAAACCATTTATTCTTTTAGACCCTTTTTAACGGTTTAGCAACCACAAGAAAGTACCAATCAATTAACATGCACATAGTATGCCGAGGATGTACGGCCCGATCCAACAAAAAAATAAATGTGCACTGCCGGAGGGTCGAACGACGCGAACCATAGATGCATCTATTACCCCGCTCGCGAATCATACGTGCGGCGCGATAAATTTATAAATAATAGAGTTACCCTGCTCGTGAATCATACATGCGACGCAGGTACTCATAGATACACACATTCAAACAGTCAATCCATATTTTTTCAGAAAACACTTATCCGCAGAAAGTCAATTTCCTTATCACGATTCATAGAAGAAAACGAAGTCTTACTTATTTGGAAATCCATCTACAAATTTGATGTGACTTAAGCAGTTTAAAGTATCGATAAAGTTACAAATAATCCAAGTATAGCATGCTTTCGGGCCCTAGACTACCTGGACTTAAGTACAATAGTAGTTATGCATGGACCCTCGTCACCTCGTGCGTATGTAGCCCCCACAAATAGTAGCACATAATAAATTCTTTCACCTATGCGGACATTTCCCTCTTACAAGGTTAGAAAGGAGACTTACCTCGTATCAAGCCTACTTCCCGATTCAAGAATGCGCTCGAACCTTCAAATTTGACGCCCAGCAACTCGAAACTAGCCAAACATTATACAAAATAATAAATTTGTGCTCGAAAGTTCACAATTCTACAGTTTAATTGATTACCCAAGCCAATTTGTAAGATTCCTAAAATTCACCTCTGGGCCCACATGCTCGGATTTTGGAAATTCTTAAAGAAAGTTGTTACCCATAACCTAAGGATCAATACTATATGATTTTTACTAGATTCCATAACAAATTTCGTGGTCAAATCCCATTTTTATCAAAACCCTAAGTTTACCCTAAACCCATAATTTTCACTAATCTTTGTGTATTAATCTACCCAAAAACTAAGTAATAAACTCACATTAAGTAGGAAATACATTACCTCAAGGTGCTAAGTTGAAACCTCTGTTTTGGGAGCTCCTAAATTGCCCAAAGTGTGATAAATGCTCTCAAATGAGCCTAAGTCCCGATTTAAAACAACCTCACTGCCTGCAGAGATTTCGCACATGCGGCGAGTGGACCGCACCTGCGATCCCGCTCCTTCGGACCATGGTCCGCATCTGTGGAAAGGGGAGGGGCTAGCATGGATCGCACCTGCAGAAAGAGTCCCGCACCTGCGGCTCCACTTCTGCGAAGAAGGGACTGCATCTGCGGATCCTGGGCTCCCCCTCGATGGCCGCATCTGCGAGGCTTTGACCGCATCTGCGGTCTCGCAACTGCGACTAGCCAATCGTAGGTGCGGTCGCACCAGACCTGGTGCACCAGCAACTCTCTTTGAGCTAGGACTCACCTCGCGCGACGTCCGAATGACATCCGGGGCTCCCGAGGCCCCGTTCGAATATACCAACAAGTTCTAAATAATAAAACGGACTCGCTCGAACCTACGGAACGCCTGAAACAACATTAAATATAAGAATCATACCCCAAAACCAAACTAAACTCAACTTAAGAACTTTAAGTTCTTGGATTCACTTCCAATACACCGAAACAAACTTATACTATTCAGAATGACACCAAATTTTACGAAAAAGTCATAAATGACACTACGGAACTATTCCCAGCCTCGAAATTTCGTTCGGACCTCGATAACACCAAAACACGTTCCAAACCTCAATTTTTGAACCTCAAGAATCATATTCCACTATTTGGCACCGAAACGCCCCTGGGTCATCCAAAACCCGTTCTGAACATATGCCCAAGTCCGAAATCATCATACGAACCTATTGGAACCTTCAAATCCGGATTGTAAGGTCGTTTACTAAAAATGTTGACCGAAGTCAAACTTTGCCTTTAAGGCCAACCTTAAGGAACTAAGTGTTCCTATTCCAACCCAAACTCTTCCAATTCCCGAACCAACCAACCTCATACGTCATAAATCAATAAAAGCAAATACAGGGATGTCTTATTTAGGGTTACGGGGTTCTAGAAAGCAAAACGACCGGTCGGATCGTTACATTCTCCACCTCTTAAACAAACGTTCGTCCTCGAGCGGCCCTCGAAATCATACTTGGAGTGCTGAATAAGTGAGGATATCTTCTCCGCATGTCCTCATCGGACTCCCAAGTTGCCTCCTCGACTGGTTGGCCCCTCCACTGGATCCTCACGGCGAAAACCCTCTTAGACCTCAACTGGCGCTCCTGCCTATCAATAATTGCAATGGGCTCTTCCTCGTAGCCCAACCTCTGGTCTAGCTGAATGGTATTGAAGTCCAACACATGAGACAAGTCGGCGTGGTACCTCCGGAGCATAGATACATGGAAAACTAGATGAACACCTGATAAGATGGGAGGTAGAGAAATCTGATAAGCAACCGCCCCAACTCGCCCCAACACCTTGAATGAGACTATAAACCTTGGGCTCAACTTTGCCTTCTTCCCGAACCTCATAATACCCTTCATCGGCGAGACCTTAAAGAGAACCTTCTCGCCGACCATGAGCGATACATCACGCCCCTTCTAATCCGCGTAACTCTTATGTTTGGACTGTGTTGTGAGAAGCCTCTCCTGAATCAACTTTACCTTCTCCAAGGCATCCTTTACCAATTCAGCGCCATATAGCTTAGCCTCGCCAGGCTCAAACCACCCGATGGGAGAATGGCATCACCGAACATATAGAGCCTCAAATGGGGCCATCTCAATGCTGGAATAGTAGCTGTGGTTGTACGCAAACTCGGCCAACGGCAAGAACTGATCCCACTGCCCTCTAAAGCCAATCACACATGCCCTGAGCATGTCCTCCAATATCTGAACTGTCTGCTCCGACTGCCCGTCGTTCTGAGGATGGAATGTTGTGCTGAGCTCTACACGGGTGCCCAAATCACTCTGCACGGCTCTCCAGAAATACGAGGTGAACTGAGGACCTCTATCTGATATGATGGATACAGGCACACCGTGCAACCAGAATATCTCCTGAATGTAGATCTGAGCAAAACTCTCTGAAGTATAAGTAGTGGCCACTGGAATGAAGTGTGCTGACTTGGTCAACCTGTCTACAATAACCCAAACCGCATCAAACTTCTGCAAGGTCCGCGGCAACCCGACTACAAAGTCCAAAGTGATGCGCTCGCATTTACACTCAGGTATAGGCATTTGCTGGAGTAGGCCTCCTGGCCTCTGGTGCTCATACTTAACCTACTGGCAATTTATACATCTAGCCACATACTCCACTATGTGTTTCTTCATCCGCCGCCACCAGTAGTGCTGCCTCAAGTCACAAATCTTCGTGGCACCTAGATGAATAGAATACCATGAACTGTGTGCCTCCTCTAGAATCCTCTCCTTCAGGCCATCAACATTAGGAACACATAGGCGACCCTGAAGTCGCAGGACACCATCCTCGCCAATAGAAACCTCCTTGGTACCACCCTGTAGTACCGTCTCTCTGAGAACTGCCAAGTGCGGATCATCAAACTTCCGAGCCTTGATCTACTCCAATAATGAAGACTGAGCAACAACACACGCAAGAACTCGGCTGGGCTCTGAAATGTCCAGCCTCACAAGTCTGTTAACCAAGGACTGAATGTACAGGGTTAGTGGCCTCTCCTACGCTGAAATGAATGCCAAGCTGCCCATACTCTCTGCCTTCCTGCTTAAGGCGTCTGCAACCACATTCACTTTGCCGGGATGATAAAGAATGGTGATGTCATAATCCTTCAGTAACTCAAGCCACCTACGCTGCCTCAAATTAAGGTCCCTTTGCTTGAACATGTGTTGTAAGCTGCGGTGGTCTGTATAAACCTCACAAGACACCCCCTACAAGTAATTCCTCCAAATCTTAAGAGCATGAACAATCGTTGCCAACTCCAAATCGTGCACGGGATAGTTCTTCTCATGAATCTTCAACTGACGCGAAGCATATGAAATAACTCGTCCCTCCTGTATCAATACACATCCTAAGCCAACGTGTAAAGCATCGCAATAAGCTGTATACATCTCTAAACCGGAAGGCAACAATAGAACTGCTATTGTGGTCAAAGCTGACTTGAGCTTCTGAAAGCTCGCCTCACACTCGGCAGACCATCTGAATGGGACATCCTTCTGGTTCAACCTAGTTATAGGGGCTACAATGGATGAAAATCCCTCTACAAAACGACGATAATAACCTTCCAATCCCAAGACACTCCTGATCTCGGTCGCTGAAGTAGGGCGTGGCCAACTCTGAGCTGCCTCAATCTTCTTAGGATCCACCTTGATACCCTCTCCGGACACCACATGTCCCAAGAATGCTACAGAATCTAACCAAAACTCACATTTGGAGAACTTAGCATACAACTTTTGTTCCCGCAAGGTTTGGAGCACTACTCTCAAATACTGCTCATGCTCCCCTAGGCTACATGACTATATCAAGATGTCATCAATGAAGACAATGACAAAGGAATAAATATAAGGCCTAAACACCCTGTTCATCAAATCCATGAACGCTGCTGGGGCATTAGTCAAGCTAAAAGACATCACCAGGAACTCATAATGACCATATCTAGTACGAAAGGCAATCTTCGGAACATCTGAGTCCCGGACCCTCAACTGATGATACCCAGATCTCAGGTCGATCTTAGAAAACACCCTCGCACCCTGCAACTGGTCAAACAAATCATTGATGCGCGGCAACGAGTACTTGTTCTTGATTGTGACTTTTTCAACTGGCGGTAGTCAATACACATCTGCATGGTCCCATCCTTTTTCTTCACAAACAGCACTAGAGAACCCCAAGGCAATACACTCGGTCTGATAAACCCCTTAGCTAGCAACTCCTCGATCTGTTCCTTCAATTATTTCAGTTCTTTCGGAGCCATACGGTACGGTGGAATGGATATAAGCTGGATTCCTGGAGCCAAGTCAATGCAGAAATCGATATCACGCTCTGGCGGTATGCCTGGGAGGTCAGAAGGAAACACATAGGCGAAATCACAAACTACTGGCACTGAATAAATCGTCGGAGACTCTGCGGTGGTATCCCACACATAACCAAGATAAGACAAATAACCCTTCTCGACCATATGTCGAGCCTTCAGAAAAGAAATAACTCGACTAGCTGTACTAACTAAGGAACCTCTCCACTCCAATCTCGATAACTCAGGCATGGCTAATGTAACATTCTTGGCATGGCAATCCAAGATAGCGTGATAAGGAGATAACTAGTCCATGCCCAGGATGACCTCAAAGTCGGTCATATCAAGTAGCAAGAGGTCCGCTCTAGTATCGAACCCACAGAATGCGACCACACAGGACCGATAGATCCGGTCCACAACTACAGAATCGCCCATAGGAGTGGACACATAAACAGGAGTACCCAAAGGCTTACGAGGAACACCCAAGAAGTGAGAAAACAGAGAGGATACATATGAATAGGTAGACCCTGGATCAAATAATACTGAAGCCTCCCTACCGCAGACGGAGATAATACATGTGATAATGGCGTCTGAGGCCAATGCATATGGTCTGGCTGGAAAAGCATAGAATTTGGCTGGAGCGCCAGCTGGCTGGCCTCCACCCGACTGAATAGCAGCTGGCTGAGCTCCCTCTGTCTGGCCTCCACCTCTAGGAAGACCCTACCCACCTGTCCTCCACCTCTGGTTGGCAAGACAGCTGGTGCTGAAATCATAGGCTGATGGCCTTGCTACACTACCTTGCCCCGAAGTCTGGGACAAGTCCTCTTTATGTGACCTGGATCTCCATACTCATAACAACCTCTCGGCACCATAGTCTGCTGCCCTGAAGACTGGCCTGGTGGCCGGAATACCCACCGGAGGAGTCCTGAATTGCTAGGGGATGGTATGAACTCTCTGGCATGGCACTGAAATAGGCGCTGGAAGAATCCTGATGACCAGAATACCCGCTGGAGGAACTCTCCGGCATGGCACTGAAATAAGGCCTCACTGGAGAGCCTCGAGAAGGTGGTGGTGGTGCTGAATATGGGGGCCTGCTGGGCTGGCCCCTCCCAAGCTGACCTCTGCCCCTAACCAGAGCACCTCTGAAATCTCCAGAAAATCGAGCTCTCTTATCCTGCTGCCCCTGCTTTCTACCCCTCAGACGATAACCCTCAATCCTGCGGGCGATCTCCACCACTAGTTGATAAGAAGTCCCCATCTCCATCTCTCGGGCCATGTTGGCCCTAATACCAGAGTGCAACCCCGCTACAAATCCCTGAACTCTCTCTGAATTAGTGGGAAGTATCATAAGTGCATAACGAGACAACTCAGAAAACCTCGCCTCGTAGTCGGTCACTGACATCTGACCCTGCTCAAGCTGCTCGAACTGGTATTGCAGCTCTTCCCTTTCAGAGGGTGGGATATACCTGTCCTAGAATAACTGAGTGAAATTCCCCTAGGTAATGGGAGGAGAATCCACTGGCCTGCCAAGAACATAAGACTGTCACTATCTACGGGCCCTGCCCTCTAGCTGGAAAGTGGTGAAGTCAACCCCATGAGACTCCAGTATCCTCATGTTGTGCAGTCTGTCCTTGCACCTATCAATAAAATCTTGAGCATCCTCATGACTAGTGGTGTTCATGGTTCGGTTTGGGTCGGTTTATCCAAAAAAAGAAACCAAACCAAGTAAGTCGATTTTTCAAATATTGGAACCAATCCAAACCAATTAAGTCATTTTTTTATCTATTCGATTTTTGTCGGTTTTTCGATTTTTTCGGTTATTTATCGATTTTTTCTTAAATATGGGACATACACTACCAAACGCATATTCCGGCGACTACATTTTCAACATAACACTATCAAATCAATTGCCTTTGAGAAATTTATAATTTACCAATATATATGATGATAATTGAATAAAATAGTGATGAATAATTTAAGTACTCAATTAAAAATCGATTTATTTTTAGCACGAGATAAAATTTTTTATACTTAGTGAAAAAAATTACCAATCAAACTAGAATGTAAAGGTAAAGAATTAGATTATTAAATAGAAATAACTAGACTAAAAATATAAATGACTAATATATACCATAAAATTTTAGAAAAACTTTATATAAAAAATATACATATATATAGGTGTAATAATAAAGTTAAATAGCTACTTTTATAGTCGGTTTGGTTCAGTTTTTTTCGGTTATTTTTTGATTGAAACCAAAACCAAACCAAATTTGTTCGGTTTTTATAATTCAAAACCAAAACCAAACCTAAAATGTATCGGTTTTTTTGGTCGGTTTGGTTCGATTTTCGGTTTGGTTCGATTTTTTGGGGTTTTATGAACACCCCTACTCATGACGCTCTCCTCCAAACACAGGAGGGTGAAGTCTAGTCCATCTGTCCAATAACTTATGCGGATCACCGTCCGCAGCCGGTCAGGGCTCAGGTGCTACTGCTGCAACTGGCTGGGCCCCGCCCGCGGGTAGAGTACCCGGAGTCTGATAAATCGCAGCTGCATGTCCTGGGGCCTGGGCAGTAAGGGTCTGTGCTCCCCCTTCCGCCTGAGATATGGCCGGATCCGCTGGAAATAAACTAGCCTGGGTCATAGTGTCGATGAACCGCATCATACAACCCATGACCTCCTGAAAGCTCGGTGCTTTCATGAAGTCCACCGGGGCAGGATCTTCTACGGGCACCTCGCCCTGCTCCCCAATGGCAGGGTCCTCTACTAGTGGTGCAACTGCGGTAGCCTTAGGACGCCCTCGTCCCCTACCACAGGTGGTTTCCCTCCCTCGGCCTCTAGGTATTACCAGTTGAAGATTACCAGTCTGGGTATTACCAGTTGAAGATTCAGGACTTGGATATTCTGAAAATGGCATCCAGGACCCGCTATGGTCACTATGAGTTCTTTGTGATGTCTTTTGGGCTGACCAACGCCCCAGCAACATTCATGCATTTGATGAATAATGTATTCCATCCATATCTTGATTCATTTTTCACAGTTTTTATTGATGATATCCTGGTGTACTCGCATAGCCAAGAGGAGCATGCATATCATTTGAGGTGGTTCAGAGTTAGCTCAGATCGTCTTAAGCTACTGAGATTCAGAGTTTTCTCGGCTTGGCCGGATATTATCGTCGCTTCGTGGAGGGTTCATCGTCCGTTGTAGCACCTTTGAATAGGTTAACCCAAAAGGGTGCAACATTCAGGTGGTCTAATGAATGTGAGGAAGGCTTTCTGAAGCTCAAGACTGCCTTAGCCACATCTCCCATTTTAGTTTTTCCTTCAGCATTGGGTTCTTATACGGTGTATTGTGATGCTTCTTAGATTGGTATTGGGTGTATCTTAATGCACGATGGTAGAGAGATTAATTATGATTCACGCCAGTTGAAGCCTCATGAGAAGAACTACCATGTTCATGATTTGAGTTGGCAACCATCGTTCATTCATTAAAGATTTGGAGGCATTATCTCTACGGTGTGTCTTGTGAGGTATTTACGGATCACCGGATTGTCCAGCACTTGTTCAAGCAAAAGATCAAAATTTGAGGCAGCGGAGATGGTTGGAGCTGCTAAAGGACTATGATATTACAATTTTGTATCACTTTGGGAAGGCCAGTGTGGTGGCCTGATTGTGAGAGATTGCTTGCATCAAATGTTCAGGCCTTGGCCAATCAGTTCGTAAGGTTAGATATTTTGGAACCTAGTTAGGTATTATCATGTGTGGTTTCTTGGTATTCCTTATATGATCGCCTCGGAGAGCGTCAGTATGAAAACCCCCATTTTTTTTGTCCTTAAGGACACAGTTCAGCACAGTGATGCCAAAGAGGTTCTATTGGGGATGATGGGGTGTTGTAGATGCATGGTAAGATATGTGTGCCCCATGTGGATGGGTTACGTAATTTCATTCTTGAGGAGGCCCATTAATTTGCGATATTTCATTCATTCGAGTGCCGCAAAGATGTATCAGTACTTGAGGAAGAACTATTGGCGGAGGAGGATGAAGAAAGATATAGTGGGGTTTGTAGCTCGATGCTTAAATTGTAAGCAGGTGAAGTACGAGCATCAGAGTCCGGGCGGTTTGCTTCAGAGGCTTGAATTCCGGAGTGGAAATGGGAGCATATCACCATGGACTTCATAGTTGGGCTCCCACGTACTTTTAGGAAGTTTGATGCTATTTAGATGATTGTAGATTGATTGACCAAGTCCGCGCATTTCATTCCGGTTGGCTGAGATATACATTCGTGAGATTTTTCGCCTTCATGGTGTGATGGTGTCAATCATTTCAGATTGAGGCACTCAACTTACATCGCAGTTTTGGAGAGTAGTGCATCACGAGTTAGGCACATGGGTGGAATTGAGTACAGTATTCCACCCCAAGAGGGACGGACAATCCGATCGTACTATTCAGATATTGGAAGATATGCTACGTGCTTGCGTCATGGATTTCGAGGGTTCTTGGTATCAGTTTCTTCCACTTGTAGAATTTGCCTACACCAACAGCTACAAATTGAGTAGTTAGATGGCTCCATATGAGGCCTTATATGGGAGATAGTGTCAGCCTCCAATTGGTTGATTTGAGCCGGGTGAGGCTAGGCTATTGGGTACTGACTTGGTTCTTGATGCTTTGGACAAGGTTAAGTTGATTCAGGATCGGCTTCGCATGGTGCAGTCTAGACAGAAGAGCTACGCTGATCGGAAGACTCGTGATGTTGCTATTGGGTAGGGGAGAAGGTATTGCTCAGAGGTTCACCCATTAAGGGTGTTATAAGGTTCGGGAAGAAGGGAAAGTTGAGCCCTTGGTATATTGGGTCTTTTAAGGTGCTTGAGAGAATTGGAGAGGTGGTGTACAAGCTTTCATTGCCGCTTAGTCTATCGAGTGTTCATCAAGTGTTTCATGTTTCCATGCTCCGGAAGTATTTTTGTGATCCGTCTCATGTTTTGGACTTCGGCACGGTTCATTTGATGGTGATTTGACTTATAATGTGGAGTCGATGGCCATTTTGGACCAGCAGGTTCGAAAGTTGAGGTAAAAGAATATAGCTTTAATGAAGGTGCTGTGGAGAGTTCAGCCAGTCGAGGAGGCTACTTGGGAGAGAGAGGGAGATTTAGAGAATATATCCATGCATATTTGAGACTCTAGGTATGATTCTAGACCCGTTCGAGGATGAATTTTTGTTAAATAGGGGGGAGGATGTAACGACCCGACATGTCGTTTTGAGTATTATAGTCCCATTCTCCCATTTATTGCTTATTCCATGCTCATTTGTTATGTGAATTTTTGGGTAGTCTGTTTAGTTCCAGGAATGTTTCACAATGAGTTAGGACACTTAGTCACAAGGTTGGAAGTCCAAGTTGAAAGAATTAATCGCATGTTGACTTATATGCAATTGACTCTGGAATAGAGGTTTGATGGTTATGATAGCTCTGTGTGGTGATTTTGGACTTAGGAGTGTGTCCTGATATTGATTTGGAGGTCCGTAGATGATTTTGGCTTAAATTGGTAAAAGTTGGAAGAGTTGAAGTTTCGAGAGTTGAGAGGTTTGACCGAGAGTTGACTTTGTGGTTATCGGGCTCGGAGTTTTGTTCCGGAAGTTGAAATAGGTTAGTTGTATCATTTATGACTTGTGTGCAAATTTGAGGTCAATCGGAGTTGATTTGATAGGTTTTGGCACCGATTGTAAGAGTTGGAAATCCATTAGTTTCTTTAGGTTTGAATTGTGGTGCGTTTCGTTTTTATTTTTTTGATATGATTAGAGATCTTGACTACGTTTGTATTGTGTCTTAGGACTTGTTGGTATGTTTGAATGGGGCCTCGGGGACCTCGGGTGTGTTTAGAGTAAGTTTTGAGCATGTTTGGGCAATTTGTTACTTTGATGATGATCTACAGCAGTTGAAGTGCGGAGGGAACATTTTTGGAGTGATGAGGCAAAGATCGTGTGTGGCCGTAAACAAAATTTTGTGGAGGCACTGGGCAAAGTGCTGACCGCACCGAGGGCCACAACAGGGAAATCGACAGGTTTGTTGGTTTTACTGTGGAAGCTTATATCTTTTAATTTATAAGGAATTTGGAGATAATCCAAAAATGAAAGTTGTAGTCCTTTGAGTCTAGTCCCCTTAAAATAAATCAGTTTATTATTTAGACATTTTTATAGAAAGTTATAGTCAATTAACTGAAGACTAGTAGTGCAGTTAGTGCCAGAGTGCGGCCGCACAATTTGGATCACTACCGCAGAACTTGGAAGTGCAGACCACATAAAGAAAGTGCAGTTAGCACTCTGGTAGATTAGATATGGTTTTATATAAACGGTATTTTTGGACTTTTATTTCATTATTTCACCACATTAGAGACTTGGGAGCTCGAGTTTGAAGGGTTTCAACCTAGAACTTCATCTACAAGCTTGGGGTAAGTAATTCTAACATATATTTGTGAGATTTAAATGGATCCATCACTAGATTTAACATCAAAACATGAGAATTAACAAGAGAAATTGGAAATTTTTGTCTAAACTTTTTTAAACTGAAATATTGAGTTTTGGACGTCGATTTGGAGTCGGAATTGGATGATTTTGGTATGGTTGAACTCATTGAATAGGTGTTCAGATTTTGTAAGTTTGATCGGGTTTCGAGGCGTGGGCTGAGGATTGACTTTTTGAATTTTGTTAAAGAACTTAGCTTTATCATATGGAATTGATTCCTGTAGCTCATGTTGATTGTATTGGGTTATTTGTGTCTAGATTTGAGTCGTCCGTAGGCTGATTTGTGAGGCAAGGGCTTGTTGGAGTAAAGATTTGCACGGTTTGAGATAAGTAACACTTCTAAATTTGGTTCTGAGGGTATGAATCCCTGGAATACGTGTTATGTGGTTGATATGAGGTGACACATATGCTAGGTGACAAACGTGTGGGCGTGCACCGTGGTAATTATGACCCAGTCAATTCCGTGGTACTGTGTAGTCATCAAGCCTTGTTGTTATCAAGTGATCCCTATGTGTTAGAGAAATTGAGCTGTAATCCATGTAAGAAATCATGTTAGGTTATATGCTTATCCTGTTGAGACCCACTGGGTCATCTATATTGTTGAAGTATTCGCTTAAAAGGAAATTTTTTACTTAGTAACATAAATCATTTGCATATCATATCTTTGTCTCTATTACTATTTATTGGTGTATCATCTATCATTGTTTTGGGATGATTGGCATGAGATTTGTGAGCCCAAAAGACTGGAGAGATTGATGAGTGAGTTGGGGCCTGAGTGCCGTGTTGTGAGTGAGATTTGGGGATCACGCTGCACGCCACAAAATGCCTTTTAGCTTTATATATATATATATATATATATATGGATCGGGATGCATGCCGCAGTAGGCCCTATGGGCTTTATATATGGTTATGGGATCGGCCTGCACGCCGCAGCAGGCCATATTGGCTTTATATAGCGCGTGGGCGGGATCTGCCCTTCCGTAATCTGACATACCAGCAGTGAGTGCGGGTACTGTTCAGTGTTGAGTGACTGAGTGTGATGAGTGAGAGTTGAGACAGTCATTGAGTACTCAAAGAGTGTGTGTTACGTGAGGTTATCGTTATGATGAAGTACATACGACATGCACATTAGACATGTGGATATAGAGATGTCATATTCCTAATATCAGTCATACTTTGCGTAATTTAACCGTGTTGAACTTAAACTGCTAAACTTGAAAGAATGTCTACATTTTTGTATTGTGTACAAACTGATTATGAGTTATCGCTGAGGTATTACTGCCATTTTTCACGTCATATCTATACTGTTATAAACCTGGATTTGGATTGTAATTATCTAAGCTTCACTGCTTTCAGCCCGAGGTTAGTCTTGTTACTTATTGAGTACATTGGGTCGGCTTTACTCATACTACACTCTGCACTTTGTTTGAAAATACAGGTACTTCCGAGTATGCGGTTGCTAGCTTTGGAGCTTTATCTATTGTAGACTACGAGGTAGATGTACTCATACTACACTCTGCATTTTGTGTGCAGACCTTGATTCTCCTTCTTTTCAGTTTATTTGTATTGTTCTATCTTTCTAGACAGTGTTTTAATAGTCAGACTATGTTGTCATTTAGATGCTCTTGTACGTAGTGATACCCGAATTTTGGGGGATTTTCTATTGAGTCGCAGTATTGTCTTATCAGCTAGTTATGAAACTTTTGCTATTTAAGCTTATTTCAATATGTTTTAAATTAAAGATGTGTGGTTATTTGTGAGTGTGAACAACTATTTTTTGACCACACCCAAATTCTATACTATTTTGCTATAAATATT
>MDKJ01050846.1:0-20253 GCA_005239525.1 Nicotiana knightiana
CCCCAAAAAACTCTTGATCTCAGTCACTGAGGTGGGACGTGGACAACTTTGAACTGCCTCAATATTCTTAGCTTATAGCTTCTGCTCTAGCCAAAACTCACACTTGGAGAACTTAGCTTATAGCTTCTGCTCTCGCAACGCTCTCAAATGCTGCTCATGCTCCCCCAGGCTACGTGAGTAGATCAAGATGTCATCAATGAATACAATGACAAAGGAATCAATACAAGGCCTGAACACCCTGTTCGTCAAATCCATAAATGTCGCTGGGGAATTAGTCAAGCCAAAGGACATCACAAGAAACTCATAATGACCAAATCTAGTACGCAAGGCAGTCTTCGGAACATCTGAGTCCTGAATCTTCAGCTGATGATACCCCGATCTCAAGTCAATCTTAAAAAACACCCTAGAACCCTGCAACTGGTAAAACAAATCATCAATGCGCGACAACGGGTACTTGTTCTTGATGGTCACTTTGTTCAACTAGCAGTAGTCAATGCACATCCGCATGGTCCCATCTTTCTTCTTCACAAATAATACTGGTGCACCCCAAGGTGATACACTCGGTCTGATAAATCCCTTTGCTACCAACTCTTCCAACTGCTCTTTCAACTCCGTCAATTCTTTCATAGCCATACGGTACGGTGAAATAGGTATAGTCTGGGTGCCTAGAGCCAAGTCAATGTAGAAATCAATATCACGATCTGGCAGCATGCCTGGAAGGTCAGAAGGAAACACATTGACGAACTCCCAGACTAGTGGTACTGAATCAATCATAGGAGACTCTGCAGTGGTGTCCTGAACATAGGCTAGATAAGCAAAAAAAAACCTTCTCGGCCATATGTCGAACCTTCAAGAAAGAGATAACCCAACTGGATGTACTGACGAATGAACCCTTCAACTCTAACCTCGGCAACTCTGGCATCGCTAAGGTAACAGTCTTGGCATGGAAATCAAGGATGGCGTGATATGGATACAACCAGTCCATGCCCAGGATGACCTCAAAATCGGTCATATAAAGTAACATAAGGTCCGATCTCGTCTCTTAACCACAGAATACGACCACACATGACCGATAGATCCGATCCACAACCACTGAATCACATACAAAATTGGACACATAAACAGGAGTACCCAAGGACTCATGAGGAGTATCTAGGAAATGAGAAAATAGAGATGAGACATATGAATAGGTATACCCTGGATCAAATAGTATTGAAGCATCCTTACCGCATACTGAAATAATACCTATGATCACGACATCTGAGGCCACTGCATCTGGCCAAGCCGGGAAAGCATAAAATCTAGCTGGAGTGCCGGCTGGCTAGCCTCCGCCTAACTGAACAATAGTTGGCTGACCTCTCCTACCTGGCCTCCACCTCTAGGACGGCCCCTACTAGCCTATCCCCCACCTTTGGGCGGCCGAGCGGCTGGTGCTGTAATCATGGGCTGATGGCTCTGCTGTACCGCCTTGCCCCGAAGCCTGGAACAATATCTCTTTATATGACCCGGATCTCCACACTCGTAACAACCCCTCAGCTCTATAGACTGCTGCCCCGAAGTCTGACCCTGATGACCTGAATACCCGCTAGAAGGACCCTGAATGGATGGTGGCCGGTATGAACTCTCTGGCATGGCACTTAAATAAGGCCTCACTGGAGCACCTCGAGGAGGTGGTGATGGTGTTGAATATGGGGTCCTGTTGGGCTGACCCCTCCCAAACTGACCTTTGCCCCTATCCGGGGCACCTCTAAACTCTCCAGAGTATCGGGTCCTCTTATCCTGCTTTATCTACTCTTTACCTTTCTGATGGTAACCCTCAATCCTCCGAGCGATCTCCACCGTTAGCTGGTAACCTGTGCCCATCTGAACCTCCCGGGCCATGCTATCCCGAATAGTGGGGTGCAACCCTATAACAAATCTCCGCACTATTTCTGCATCGGTAGGAAGTATCATGAGTGCATGGAGAGACAACTTAGAGAATCTCGCCTCATGATCGGTCAATGACATCTGACCCTGCTCAAGCTGCTCAAACTGGCCTCGCAGCTCTTCCCTCTAAGAGAGTGGAATATACCTATCCAAGAAAAGTTGTGTAAACTGGTCCCAAGTCATGGGAGGAGCATCAGTTGGTCTGCCAAGAAGGTAAGACTTCCATCATCTACGGGCCCTGCTGTCTAACTGGAAGGTAGTGAAATCCACACCATGAGACTCCAATATGCTCATGTTGTGCAGTATGTCCTTGCACCTATCAATAAAGTCCTGAGACTCCTCATGTCTTTCAACCCCAATTACAGGAGGGTGAAGCCTAGTCCACCTGTCTAATAGCTTTTGCAGCTCGCCGACCGCAGCTGGTCTAGGGGCGGGTGCAGCTGCTGCTACTGGCTGGGCTCCGGCCATGGGTAGGGTACCTGGGGTATTGATATACTACAGCTGCGTGCCTAGCAGCCTGAGTAGTAGGGGTCTGTGCTCCCCCTCCTGTCTCCGATGTTTATAACAAATTTATACTACCTCCCAAAACGTTTAGCAACAACTAAATTCCGCTACTTCATAAAGCAAACAATAAACATAAAGTTATAACTATATCAACACAGCATGATGTAGGCCTAAACTACCCGGACATTTGCATAATTAGTAGCTACGTACGGACTCTCGTCACCTAGTGCGTATGTAGCCCCACATATAGTCACATATTAATTAGATTCACCTATGGGGAAATTCTCCTCTTACACGATTAGAAAAGAGACTTACCTTGTCCCAAAGCTTACTTAGAAACCTCAAATCGGAGCCGAACGATCCAAAACTATTCAAATGGGGTAAACACTAGTCAATATGTTCTCAAGAGTTCATATTCTACCTATTATGGTAATTTCCCAACCCTAAATGCAAGGTTCCTAAAATTCATCCCTGGGCCGACGTGCTTGGATTCCGGAATTTTTCGAAGGAAGTCGTTACCCATGACTTAAGGGACACAAATATATGATTTTTACTAAGTTCCATAACCATTTTCGTGGTAAAACTCCATTTTTATCAAAATCCTAGGTTTTCATCTAAACCCTTGATTTTCACTAATTTTTGCATGTTAATCTACCCATAATCTATGTATTTAACTCATGTTGTATAGAAACTACTTACCTCAAAGTGCTAGGTGAAAGCCTCCTTCCAAAAGCTCTAGAAATCACCCAAGAGTTGAAGTGAAATGAAATAAATGGCCTAAGTCCTGCATTAAAAGAGATGTGCACAGGTCTCTGATGTCGCATTTGCGACATCTGGTTCGCAAATACAAATTTTGCAATTGCGACAAATGCATAGCAAATGCGAACCCGGGCTCCATATGCATGAGTCGCAAATGCAACAAATGGGGTCGCAAAGGCAGTCTCTGATGGGTTCGCAAATGCGAACAAAATGTCACAAAGGCGATCGCTGCCTAGCCCAGGCTTCTTCGGAATTGCGAAGCCTTCATTGCAAATGCGATATTCACAAATGCGAATAAATCCCCGCATTTGTGAGACCTGCAACAGCTGCCAAGAGACACCAGAAAACTGGAGTGTTTTCACTCCTAACACACGTGCGAAACTCACCCGAGCCCTCAGGGCTTCACACCGGATACTCATACAAGTATAAAAATACTATAAAAACTTGCTCGCGCAATAGGAATACCAAAATAACATGAAAAACTAAGAATCACACCCTAAAATCAATTGAATTCAACTTATGAACTTCAAGTTCTTCAGTCTACTTCCAACGTGATGAAACGTACTTATACTACTCGGAATGATACCAAATTTTGTGTGCAAGTCTTAAATGACACTAAGGAACTATTACCGGTCTCGGAATTTTGTTTGGATCTCAATACCACCAAAATGCGTTCCAAACCAAATTTATAGAACTTCTAAAACCTTCAAGAATCCAACTTTCACTATTTGGCGTCGAAACGCACCCGGGTCATCCGAAACCCACTCCGAGCCTACGCCCAAGTCTGAAATCATCATACAAACCTATTGGAACCGTCAAATCCTGATTCTAATGTCATTTGCTCAAAATGTTGACCGAAGTCAAACTTGGCCTTTTAAGCCAACCTTAAGGAACCAAGTGTTCCGATTTCAACCCAAATTCTTTCAAATCCCGAACCAACCATCCCCACAAGTCATAATCAGAAAAAGAAAGTATGGGAAGTCTTATTTAGGGGTACGGGGTTCTAAAAATAAAAATGACTGGTCAGGTCATTACATTCTCCACCTCTTAAACAAACGTTCGTCCCCGAACGCCTCCTCGACTGGTTGGCCCCTCCACTGAACCTTCACTGCGGAAACCTTCTTAGACCTCAATTAGCGATCCTGTCTATCAACAATAGAAATTGGCTCTTCCTCGTAGCCCAATCTCTCATCTTGCTGAATGGCACTCAAGTCTAACACATGGGAGAAGTCGGCGTGATACCTACGGAGCATAGAAACATGAAAAACTAGATGAACTCCTGATAAGCTGGGAGGTAAAGCAAGATCATAAGCAACCCCTCCAACTCGCCTCAACACCACAAATGGGCCTATAAACCTAGGGCTCAACTTGCCCATCTTTCCGCATCAAGAACTAATACCACTGCCCTCCAAAATCAATCACACATGCTCTCAGCATGTCCTCTAATATATGAATTGTCCGCTCTGACTTCCCGTTGGCCTATAGGTGAAATAATATGCTGAGCTCTACCCGAGTGCCCAACTCACTCTGTATGACTCTCAATAAATGTGAAGTAAACTGAGAACCTCTATATGATATGATGGACACAGGCACACCGTGAGATCGAACTATCTCCCGGATGTACATCTGGGCCAACCTCTCTGAAGTGTAAGTAGTGGATACGGGAATGAAGTGTGCCGATTTGGTCAACCTGTACACAATAACTCAAACTGCGTCGAACTTCCGTAAAGTGCGTGGCAACCCAACTACGAAGTCCATAGTGATGCGCTCTCATTTCCATTCAGGTATAGTCATCTGCTGGAGTAGGCCTCCTGGCCTCTGGTGCTCATACTTAACCTGCTGGCAATTCAGGCACCTAGCTACATACTCCACTATGTCCTTCTTCATTCGCCGCCACCAATAATGCTGCCTCAGGTCACGATACATCTTCATAGCACCTGGTTGAATAGAATAGCATGAAATGTGTGTCTCCTCTAGAATCCTCTCCCTCAAGCCATCAACATTATGAACACATAGGCGACCCTGAAGTCGTAGAATACCATCCTCTCCAATAGAAACCTCTTTGGCACCACCCTGTAGTACCGTCTCTCTGAGAACTGCCAAGTGCGGATCATCAAACTACCGGGCCTTGATATGCCTCAATAATGAAGACTGAGCAACAACACATGTAAGAACTCGGCTGGGATCTGAAATGTCCAGCCTCACAATTCTGTTAGCCAACGACTGAATGTCCAAAGCTAGTGGCCTCTCCTCTGCTGAAAGGAATGCCAAGCTACCAATACTCTCTGCCTTCCTGCTTGTGGAATCCGTGACCACGTTTGCCTTGCCTGGATGATAAAGGATGGTGATGTCATAATCCTTTAGTAAATAAATCCATCTACGTTGCCTCAAATTGAGATCCCTCTGCTTGAACAAGTGCTACAAACTGCGGTGGTCGGT
Source organism: Nicotiana knightiana (assembly GCA_005239525.1). Classification (NCBI taxonomy): domain Eukaryota; kingdom Viridiplantae; phylum Streptophyta; class Magnoliopsida; order Solanales; family Solanaceae; genus Nicotiana; species Nicotiana knightiana. Next base: position 5,629 of record MDKJ01050846.1, read on the forward strand.
ATAAACCTCACAAGACACTCCATACAGTAATGCCTCCAAATCTTAAGATCATGAAAAATTGCAGCAAACTCCAAATCATGCACAGGGTAATTCTTATCATGGGGATTCAGTTGACGCGAAGAATATACAATAACTCACCCCTCCTACATCAATACTCATCCCAAGACAATGCGTGAATCGTCGCAATAAACTGTATACATCCTCGAACTGGAAGGCAACACTAGAACTGGGGTTGTAGTCAAAGTTATCTTGAGCTTATGAAAACTTGCATCACAATCATCAAACCAACGGAAAGGAGCACCTTTCTGGGTCAATTTTGTCAAAGGTGTTGTAATGGATGAAAACCCTGCACAAATTGGCGATAATAACCTGCTAACCCCAGAAAACTCTTGATCTCAGTCACTAAGGTGGGATGTGGACAACTCTAAATTGCCTCAATCTTCTTAGGATCCAACTTAATACCCTCTCTCGATACAACATGCCCCAATAATGCCACAGACTCTAGCCAAAACTCACACTTGGAGAACTTAGCATATATCTTCTTCACTCGCAACGTCTGAAGCACTACTCTCAAATGTTGTTCGTTCTCCCCCATGCTACTTGAGTAGATCAAGATGTCATCAATGAAGACAATGACAAAGTAATCAATATAAGGCATGAACACCCTGTTCGTCAAATCCATAAACGCCAATGGGGTTTTAGTCAAGCCAAAGGACATCACAAGAAACTCATAATGACCATATCTAGTATGCAAGGCAGTCTTCGGAACATCTGAGTCCTGAATCCTCAGCTGATGATACCCCGATCTCAAGCCAATCTTAGAAAACACCCTAGCACCCTGCAACTGGTCAAACAAATCATCGATGCGCGTCAACGGGTACTTGTTCTTGATGGTAACCTTGTTCAACTGGCACTAGTCAATGCACATCCGCATGGTCCCATCTTTTTTCTTCACAAATAATACTGGTTCACCCCAAGGTGATACACTCGGTCTGATAAATACCTTTGGTAGCAACTCTTCCAGATGCTCTTTCAATTCCTTCAATTCTTTCGGAGCCATACGGTATGGTGGAATAGGTATAGGATGGGTTCCTGGAGCCAAGTCAATGTAGAAATCACTATCACGATCTGGCAGCATGCCTGGAAGGTCAGAAGAAAACACATTGACGAACTCCCAGACTACTGGTATTGAATCAATCATCAGAGACTCTACGGTGGTGTCCCGAACATAGGCTAGATAAGCCAGAAAACCCTTCTCGACCATATGTCGAGCCTTCAGGAAAGAGATAACCCAACTGGATGTACTGACAAATGAACCCTTCCACTCTAACCTCGGCAACTCTGGAATCGCTAAGGTAACAGTCTTGGCATCGCAATCAAGGATGGCGTGATATGGATACAACCAGTCCATGCCCAGGATGACCTTAAAATCGGTCATATCAAGTAACATAAGGTTCGCTCTCATCTCGTAACCATAGAATGTGACCACACGGGATCGATAGATCCGATCCACAAGCACTGAGTGGACCACGGGAGTGGACACATAAACAGGAGTACCCAAAGACTCACGAGGAGTATCCAGGAAATGAGCAAACAGGGATGAAACATATGAATAGGAAGACCCTGGATCAAATAATACTGAAGCATCCCTATCGCATACTGAAATAATACATGTGATCACGGCATCTGAGGCCACTACATCTGGCCTGGCCGGGAAAGCATAGAATCTAGCAGGAGTACTGGTTGGCTGGCCTCTGCCTGACTGAACAATAGCTGGCTGACCTCCCCCTGCCTAGCCTCCACCTCTAGGAAACCCCTACCAGTTTGTCCCCTATCTCTAGGCGGCCGGGCGGCTGGTGCTGTAATCATGGGATGATGGCTTTGCTGTACTGCCTTGCCCCAAAGACTGGGACAAGATCTCTTTATATGACCCGTATCTCCACACTCATAACAAACCCCTCGGTGCCATAGACTGATGCCCCGAAGTCTGACCCTGATGATTGAATACCCGCTAGAAGGAACCTGAATGGCTGGTAAGCGGTATGAACTCTCTGGCATGGCACTAAAATAAGGCCTCACTGGCGCACCTGGAGGAGGTGATGGTGGTGTTGAATATGGGGGCCTACTGGGCTAACCCCTCCCAAACTGACCTCTGCCCCTAGCCGGGGCACCTCTAAACTCTCTAGAGTATCGGGTCCTCTTATCCTGTTGTATCTGCTCTCTACCTCTATGACAGTAGCCCTCAATCCTCTAAGTGATATCCATCGCTAGCTGGTAATATGTGCCCATCTCAACCTCCCAAGACATGCTAGCTCGAATAGTGGGGTGCAACCCCTCAACAAATCTCTGCACTCTCTCTGCATCGGTAGGAAGTATCATGATAGCATGGCGAGACAGCTCAGAGAATCTCGCGTCATAATTGGTCACTAACGTCTGACCCTGCTCAAGCTGCTCGAACTAGCCTCGCAGCTCTTCCCTCTGAGAGGGTGGAATATACCTATCCAAGAAAAGTTGTGTACACTGGTCCCAAGTCATGGGAGGAGCATCTACTGGCCTGCCAAGAAGGTAAGACTTCCATCATCTACGGGCCCTACCCTCTAACTCGAAGGTAGTGAAATCCACACCATGAGACTCCAATATGCTCATGTTGTGCAGTATGTCCCTGCACCTATCAATAAGGTCTTGAGGATCCTCATGTCGTTCACCCCCAAATACCGGAGGGTGAATCCTAGTCCACCTATCCAAGAGCTTCTGCGGCTCGCCAGTCGCAGCTGGTCTAGGGGCGAGTACAGCTGCTTCTACTGGCTGGGCTCCGGCCATAGGTAGGGTGCCCGGGGTATTGATATACTGCAGCTGCGTGCCCAAGATCCTGAGTAGTAGGGGTCTGTGCTCCCCCTCCTGCCTGAGATGTAGCTGGGACACTGAAAATAAACCAGCTTGATTCATAGTATCCATGAACCGCATCATATGGCCCATGACCTCCTGGAAGCTCGGTGTTGTCATGAAATCTACCGGGGCTGGCTGTGCGGCAGGAACCTCTCCATGTTCCTCAATAATAGGATCCTCCACTAGATACACTGGTGGTTCTACTGGAGTAACTCTAGGATGCTCTCGCCCCCTACCTCGGGCCGGTGCCCTCCTCCGGCCTCTGCCTCTGGGTGGTGCCCTCATCCGGCCTCTGCCTCGGCCACTAGAAATAGGGGGAGCGGCTCCTCCAAGGTCTGGAGCGTCATCCGTATGCGTCCTCACCAACTGAGAGAGACTACGAGAAGGAAATTTAGTATACCATCAACTGCACAATAGAAGATGAAATAAGACTAGTTTCCTAACACCCCATAACCCCTCGAAGATAAGTACAGACATCTTTGTACCGATCCGCAAGGCTCTATTAGGCATGCACATCACTTGTGAGACCTACGTGAACCTAGGGCTCTGATACCATGTTTTCATGATCCAAATTAGGTCGTGATAGTTCCCGACACCGTTGTTAGGCAAGCCAACACTAATTAACTAGTGAATCCCCAATTTAGTTAAACAAGGCCAACCATTACCTTTAGTTACATTTACATAGTTAAATAAATACGGAATTACTGGATGACCAGATGCAAGAACCACTAAAGGGACTCCTGAATATAATTATACAACCCAAAAATAGTAGTCTACCAATGTGTGTGCCAAGACCTGGTGTCACAAGTGAATGGGAAATCTAGTAGAATATACAAAACCATACACTAGCCTACTGTCTGAAAGGAAATAGACAGAAATATAAAATATAAAGACGACTCCAGCTGCTGTAGAATGGCTCGGGGCAGCTCACCAGTAGTCTCAAACTGGGAAAGAATCGAACTAAGCGCCGAGCTGGTGACCAGATGCACTCGCCTCAAATCATGTACAATCAAGTACAGAATCGTAGCATGAGTACATAAAAATATGTACCCAGTAAGTATCTAGTATAACCTCAAAGAAGTAGTGACGAGGGGTCGACTTTGACACATACTAGTGCCAACAATATAATAATGTAAGAATTCTAGATAAACACAAAATGTAGAAATAATAAACATTTAGAAGGCGAAGCAACTGAACGACTATATCATCAAAATTTAAGAATCCGAGCACTTCCTTCATTTAAAAAATATTCCCTATATAATAAATTTACTCTATTTAAATAAAGGGCTTTCAGTACTATTATAACACATAAATACCATCGAGGACGTTCGGCTCGATCCAACATAAAATGTAATATGTGCACTGCCGAGGGACCAACGACGCAAACCATAGATGCATCTATTACCTCGCGCCGAATCATCCATGCGACGCGATCAAACATAAAAGTAAAGAAATACCTCACTCTTGAATAATTCATGCGACGCAGTTAAATATAAAAGTAAAGGATTATCCCACTCGCGAATCATACCTGCGGCGCAGTCAAAAATAGATTTCTTAGATTACTTTAGTATTCCTCCATTATTTTCAAAACACGAAGTTCAAATACAAACCTTCAAGGTCCCGATGTTTATAACAAATTTCAAGTTCCTCCCAAAACGTTTAGCAACAACTAAATTCCGCTAATTCATAAGGAAAAAAATAAACATAAAGTAATAACTATATCAACACAGCATGATGTAGGCCTAAACTACCCGGACATTTGCATAATTAGTATCAACGTATGGACTCTCGTCACCTAGTGCGTACGTAGCCTCAACATATAGGCACATATTAACTAAATTGACCAATGGGCAAATTTCCCTCTTACAAGGTTAGAAAAGAGACTTACCTTGTCCCAAAGCTTATTTCCAAACTCAAGAATGTGCTCAAACCCTCAAATCGGAGTCGAACGATCCAAAACTATTCAAATGGGGTAAAAACTAGTCAATATGTACTCACAAGTTCATATTCTACCTATTATAGTAATTTCACAACCCTAAATGCAAGGTTCCTAAAATTCATCCCCTGGCTCGCGTGCCCCGATTTCGGAAATTTTCGAAGGAAGTCGTTATCCATGACTTAAGGAACACAAATATATGATTTTTACTAAGTTTCATAACCATTTTCGTGGTAAAACTCCTTTTTTATCAAAACCCTTGGTCTTCATCTAAACCCTTGATTTTCACTAATTTTTGCATTTTAATCTACCCATAATATATGTATTTAACTCATGTTGTATAGAAATTACTTACCTCAAAGTGCTAGGTGAAAGCCTCCTTCCAAAAGCTCTAAAAATCGCCCAAGAGTTGAAGTGAAATGAAATAAATAGCCTAAGTACCGCTTTAAAAGAGTTGTACACAGGTCTATGATGTTGCATTTGCGACACTTGGTTCGCAAATGCGAAGGTCGCAATTGCGACAAACGCATCGCAAATGCGAACCTGGGCTCCCTCTGCATGGGTCGCAAATGCGACAAAAGGGGTCGCAAATGCGGTCTCTGCTGGGTTCGCAAATGCGAACAAAATGTCACACATGCGATCGTTGCCCAGTCCAAGCTTCTTCGGCAATGCGATATTCGCAAATGCGAACAAATCCTCGCATTTACGAGACCTGCAAAAGCTGTGAAGAGACACTAAAAAACTGGAGTGTTTTCACACATAACACACGTCTGAAACTCACCCGAGCCCTCGGGGCTCCACACTGAATACTCACACAAGTGTAGCAACACTTTACAAACTTGCTCGCACGATCAGAACACTGAAATAACATCAAAAACTAAGAATCACACTCTAAAACCAATTGAATCCAACTTATGAACTACAAGTTCTTCACTCTACTTCCAACGTGCCGAAACGTACTTATACTACTCGGAATGATACCAAATTTTGTGTGCAAGTCTTAAATGACATTATGAAACTATTCTTGGTCTCAGAATTCCATTTGGACCTCGATATCACCAAAACATGTTCCAAACCAAATTTATAGAACTTCTAAAACCTCCAACAATCCAACTTTCACTATTTTGCGCTGAAACGCTCCCCGGTCTTCCGAAATTCACTCCGAGCATATGCCCAAGTTTGAAATCATCATACGAACATATTGGAACCGTCAAATCCAAATTCCGAGGTCGTTTACTCAAAATGTTGACCGAAGTCAAACTTGGCCTTTTAAGCCAACCTTAAGGAACCAAGTGTTCCGATTTCAACCCAAACTCTTTCAAATACCGAACCAACCATCCCCAAGTCATAAATCAGCAAAAGCAACTACGGGAAGTTTATTTAGGGGTACAAGGTTCTAAATGCAAAACGACTGGTCGGGTCGTTACAGTTTTACTTCTATTATTGCAACTAAATACGTAAATTTTCAAAGTAGGACCCTTTAATATAAACAAATACATGAAATTCGAATAGATACAGAACAACTTTTAAGAAAGCTTTTAAACATGAAAAAAACACAACTTGAATAATATAAGGACTAGCTTTTCACAGATTTGCATATAATTTCTAACATAAACAATTTCACTCAATATGTTTTAAGGCAGTAATCTAACTCATACCTAAAACTAAATTCAAATCAAACATTATTTCTTACAAACAGCAAAATCATAGTCATGATAGAAACTAAAGTTTTACATTGTTGAGAATAGTACCTTGATAGCAGCAATAAAACAAAACAAAGAGAAAATATGTCTCTGAAAACTTTGAGTAAAAGCAGCAGCAGTGAAACCCAATACAAAACCAAAAGTTCTCAACTAAAACTTGAAAACCCAGGATTTTGAAAATAGAAAAGTAATATATCTTTGTTTCTGAAATACCAAAGCTTATTTTCCAGAAGTTTTTGAAAGTGAAAGGCAAAGGACTCAAAGCAGAACAGACTTAGTGATCTTTAGGGAAATTTTCTCTGTGTGTATATGTTTTCGTGTGTCTATACGTGTCTGTTTATATAGAGTGAGGGAATGAAAAGGATAAGGATCAAGGTACCAAAGAAAATCTGCCAGCATTCCCTAAAAATCAGGAAAAGACATCTTTCTCCAACAGAAAATTGGACAGCTGTCCAATTTCTAGTACCTTCTTATCACAGTAAATGGACAACTGTCCAATTTTTGGATATTTGGGATCTTATCCTTATCTTTTCCTACTCAGCTTGGGATAGTTTTCCCTATTCTATAAGTTTCTTAACATTTACTGAAAGATTTTCAAATTTAAGATTCCAAAATTGACCCTTCAGGGACTTGGAATAGTCTCAGAACTAGACCGGATCTGGGCCTGAACCGTGTGACTCTTGGTCTAAAGACCTTGGGCTCTTAAGCTTTACCAAAGCTATGAGCCTGTCTATCACAAACAGGCCCAATATTGAGATAAGTTAAATGGGTCACTTCAGTGAAGCCCTATTCCTAAAACTAATCAGACAAACCAAACATGCATTTCTAAAACTAATTACCTAACTAATTTCTCATTTAATTAATTTAAAGTAAAAATAACAACAACAAAAAATAAGAAAAACAGAAACACTAAAATATAAACATGAAGCTAAAATAAAAAATACATAATAATAAAAATAAGGAAAAATCATAAAAGAGAAGGAAAAAGAAAGTATACCTAGATTCGAAATTGTTTTGGGCAAAAGGGATCTAGTTGTTAAAAACCCTCGTGCCAATACACCCATCTAGAATATGAGATCCCTGATGGGAGATATTGGCACGAGGATTATTAGACAAGCTAGGTGGAATCAAAAAAAAAGAGGGGAAGTAGACTTAGGGTTTGGAGAAACTTAGATCTAAGATCTAGGGTTTTTGGTGGGGTATTTTTGGGATCTATGGGTAGAATAGGGTTCTGGGGGGTGTGGTGGTTGTAGGGTAAGCTTTTGGGTAGGTTTAGGGCTCTGCCTCCACCGTAGGTGATTTCCGGCAGCGGTGCTAGGGTTTCTAGATTTTCAGATCTTAGATTTTAGATTTTTGGTGGGGTTTTTGGGTGACTAGTTGGCATGGTGAGGTTCAAGGGGTGAGGGGGTTCTAGGATGTGAGTTTGGGTGGGTTTAGGGTTTCTCCACCGCCATAGGCAATTTTCGGCGGCGGCTCAAAGGCGGAGCTAGGGTTTCTGGTTTTTTCGGGGTTTGATTAGCGGGATGATGTTTGAAAGAGTGAGGGGAGTGGATAGGGGTGGTATTAGGCGTCGTCGCCGCTGTAGGCGATTTTCGGCGGCGGCTCGGGGCGGAGAGTGGAGAGGCGGCTAGGGTTGGGGTGAGGTTTAGAGAAAGAAATGTGAGAGAGGGGGAGACGAAAATGAGGTGCTAGGGGGGTGTTAGGACACTTAAATATGAAATGAATGGTGAGTTCCGAGCCGTTGGATCTTGTGAAGATCAACGGCTTGGATTGATTGGCACCAAAATGGTGTCGTATGGTTTAGGCGGGATTTTGAACTGGATTGGATATTGGGCTTGGGGTGGTTTTGGACTGGATTTTTGGATTGGGTTGGCTTAAAATTGGCCCATTCCGGCCAAGGTTCACTAGACCCACTTTTGTTTAATTAAACTTTTAAAAATCTAATTAATTTAATTAAATCCTAAATTAATTTACTAAATTATATTAAACTAACTATCTACTTGTATTATTTACATAATTAGTCAATCTTAAATTATTAAAAGAAAAATTACTAATTTTAACACTAAAACTAAAAATGTCGAAAAATAAAAATATTTTGTGATTTTCTTCTAATAGTATAATCAAATTATGTAATTAGATACTAGATTCAATTAAAAACCTAATAAGGCTATATGATGAGGATTTAAATATTTTTTGTTATTTTCCATGACTTCAAAAATGAAAAATGCAACTAAATGCAAATAATTTCATATGATTACCAAAATTCTAAAACAAAATCTTAAAATAAATAGGAATAATCTATTTATTAGTTTTGTAGGAATATTATTAGTGGGGTAAAAATTACATGCTCACAACTCCAATGCGGAAAATCAGCAGCCGCCGTCGTACCCAAAAATGCATGTGTCTGGACACAAGGTGCAGGGAGTAACATGAGTATACCAACTCAGTAAGAAACAGGTCCAAACTATGGACTGAAGATATTGACGAACTCAACCTCAATAGATATAACGGAACTAAATGTGCAGAATCGTAGGCATGCTTTCAAGTCAAATATACAGTGTAAGACAGTAAAGTAAATGCAGATCTGAACCGTGAATGGTATACAACTTAGTATCCACGTCCTCCCACTCTCACGTACCCAACAACTCGGTACTGTATATGGCCATCCAGCCTAGGGAAATCCATCCCGGATTATATATACAATATTGTAACGACCTGGCCGGTCGTTCCGAGAGTTATAACCCTGTTTCTCCCATTTCTACTTCTTTATGTGTTATTCAGCTTTATTTGTCGCATCAGTTTGGTTGGTTGGGGTCTGGAGTGGTTTTGGAGTGGAATGAGACGCGTAGTCTCTATTTTAGAAGGTTAAGTTAGAAAAGTCAACCGTATGTTGACTTATTCGAAAACGATCTTGGATTAGGATTTTTATGGTTCGGATAGATCTGTTAGGTGATGTTGAACTTAGGAGCATGTTCGGAATGTAATTTGGAGGTCCGTGGTAGAATTAGGCTTGAATTGGCGAAATTGGAAATTTGGAGATTTTCGGTCGGCAGTGAAGAATTAGGTATCGGGGTCGGAATGGAATTTCGAAAGTTGTAATAGGTTTGTAGTGCCATTTGTGATGTGTGTGCTAAATTCCATATCATTCGGAGGTGATTTGGTAGGTTTCGGCATCGTTTGTGGAATTTGAAAGCTTAGAAGTTCTTAGGCTTGAATCTGAGGGTAATTTGGTGTTTTGATGTTGTTTTGAGTGGTTCGAAGGTGCGACTAAGTTTGTATGATGTTGTAGGACTTGATGGTATGCTTGGTTTAGGTCCCGGAGGGCCTCGGGTGAGTTTCGAGAGGTTAATGGAGCAATTTTGGGCTTTGAGTGATAGATGATGCCTGCTGGTGTATTTTTTTCTGGTTTCCTTATACGCGATCGCGTGGGTAGGTCCGCGATCGCGTAGGCTTATGTGGGGCAGAGGTTATTTTTGTTCTTCATAGTCGCAGTATATGGGACGCGATTGCGTAAGTGAATTAAGTTGTGCATATCGATCGCATGGTTGAGGCCGCGTTCGCATAGGAGGATTCGAGCTGATGAGGAGGTGAGATAACTGCTCTACGCGATTGTGTGAGGAAAGATGCGATCGCGTAGGTTTGAAAGGCAGTGATCCGCGATCGCGTGGAGTTGGGTGCGTTCGCATAGGGTTAAAATGTGGGGATTCATGTTTGTGCTTCGCGATCGCGAGGCTCATTCCGCGATTGCGATGAAGAAAATCCGGGCAAGTGGTGTTATATTCAAAATCGTGGGTTTGAACCCATTTTTCATATTTTGAGCTAGAGCATGGATTTGGGCGATTTTTGAAGGCATTTTCAGGGAGTTGATTGGGTAAGTGCTCCTCACTTGATTTTGGTTAAATTCCATGATTGTATTTTGATTTCTATCATCTAATTGGGAATAGGGGTGAAAATTTGGAGGAAAAATGGAAGAGTTCTTGAGAGAGTAATTTGGGGATTTGACGGATCAAATGAGGTCGGATTTTGGTGAAATTGGAATGGGTAGACTCGTGAGTGAATGGGTTTTCTAGTTTTTGTGATTTTTGTCGGATTTCGAGACGTGGTCCCGGGGGCCGGAATTGGGTGAATTTCTGGATTTTGGTTGAAATTGATAATTTTTCGTGTAGAATTGTTTCCTTGGTCTATATTGATTGCATTGTATTGCTTTTGGGTCAGATTCGGGACGTTTGGAGGCTAGATCGAGAGGCAAGGTCGTCGCGGAGTAGGATTTTGGCTTTGGTGAGGTAAGTAACGCTTCCAAACTTGGTTCTGAGGATTCGAAACCCTGAGTTATGTGTTATGTGATTATTATTGAGGTGACTCACATGCCAATTGACGGGCATGCACCATGAGAATTGTGCCCAAGTTCATTCCATGGCACCGCTTAGTGATTCTTTTTTGGTGATATCCGTGTTTCTATCATATGATTAAGTATATGTGTTGCAACTCATGCTAAATATCCTGTTAGGGCTTCACGCCGATATTGTTGAGACCCTAGTGGTTGTTTCTTGATTTTATCTCATTCGTGTCATTGATATTATGTACTCAGTCTTATTCATGCATATCATATCATGTCTCAGTCTCAGTTGTTATTAATTGGCACATCATATCATTGTTTCGGGCTAATTTCATGGCATTGTGAGCCCGTGTGTGTGAGACTGGAGAGTGATGACTGAGTGAGGTTGAGATACTGATTATGAGTGACAGTTATGGGATCGGGCTACACGCCGCAGCAGTTATATGGATGATTGTGATAGCGCTTGGGTTGTAGGAGCCCCTCCGGAACCTGTAACACACTCCCAGTGAGCGCAGATGATATTATTGAGGGATTGATTGCCCTGGACATGGATTTGTTCGAAGTATTGATACCTGGAGATGGATTTCTCTGCATGGTTGTATTACCCTTTTTCCTCGGTACCGAGTGACTATATAGTCATCATCGAGTATGTTCTGGGATGTATTTCCCTAGGCCGGATGGCCATATGCGGTACCGAGTGGTTGAGCAGATGAGAGTGGGAGTAAATGATACATCTTCATGCATTCTGTGCATTGGAACTTAGAGATATGCGGAGCTTATTACTTTGACATTGTTTAGATTTGCATTTACATTACTTCCTGAGTTGAATAGTTGAATGGAAAGCATGTCACTTTACTGCACAGTTTGGTTTTCGTTATTCTGTTGAGGTTTAGTCTGTCACTGCCTATCAGTCCATAGTTTGGGTTTGTTACTTACTGAGTTGGTGTGCTCGCGTTACCCTGCACCTTGTGTGCAGATTCAGGTATCTTAGGCCACGGTAGCAGTTGTTGACTATTCCAGTCGTGGACTTTCATTAGAGATAGCGAGGTAGCTGCCTGTGATGTCTTGTTATATTTCAGAAAATTTATAACATTCGCTCATGAATTAGTGACACCCGATGTTGGGATTTATTTTCCGCATTTTGGTTTGAGTTTATCTCTTTTACGCATATTTCAGTTTGAAAAAAAAAGGCTATTTTATAATTTTTTATGAAATATCGAGTTGTTTGGGAATATGTCGGCTTGCCTAGTTCCACGATAGCCGCCATCACGATCGGGTTGGTTTTGGGTCGTGACATGTTGGTATCAGAGCCTAGGTTACATAGGTCTCACAAGTCATGAGCAGGTTTAGTAGAGTCTTGCGGATCAGTGCGGAGACGTCCGTACTTATCTTCGAGAGGCTGTAGAACCCTTAGGAAAAATCTCACATTCTTGAATTCTTGTCGTGCGAATCTATTGATTCTGTTCCAGTGGTCCATGATTTTCCGGATGTGTTTCCTGCAGACTTGTCGGGCATGCCGCTTGACAGGGATATTGACTTTGGTATTGATTTGGTGTCAGGAACTCAGCCTATTTCTATTCCACTGTATCGTATGGCACCAGCGGAGTTGAAGGAATTGAAAGAATAGCTTCAGGAACTCCTAGATAAGGGGTTTATTCGGCTTAGTGTATCACCTTGGGGTGTACCGGTTCTATTTGTGAATAAGAAAGATGGTTCCATGAGAATGTGCATTGATTACAGGAAGTTGAACAAAGTCACAATCAAGAACAAGTATCCTTTGCCTCGTATTGATGATTTATTTGACCATCTTCAGGGAGCGAGGGTGTTCTCTAAGATTGATTTGAGGTTCGGGTATCATCAGCTGAAGATTCGGGATTCAGATATTCCTAAGACCGCTTTCAGGATCCATAATGGCCATTATGAGTTCTTGGTGATGTCTTTTGGGCTGACCAATGCCCCAGAAGCGTTCATGCATTTGATGAACAATGTATTCCAGCCATATTTGGATTCCTTCATTATTGTATTCATTGATGACATCCTGGTGTACTCTCGTAGCCAAGAGGAGCATGCTCAGCATTTGAGGATTGTATTACAAAGATTGAGGGAGGAGAAGCTTTATGCAAAGTTCTCCAAGTGTGAGTTTTGGCGTGGGTCGATAGCATTCTTGGGGCACGTGGTGTCCAGTGAAGGTATTCATTTAGATCCGAAGAAGATAGAGGTGGTGCAGAGTTGACCTAGACCTTCCTCAACTACAGAGATTAGGAGCTTCCTTGGTTTGGCTGGATATTACCGACAGGTTCTTATATCATGTATTATGATGCCTCGAGGATAGTCACTGGTTTTGTTTTGATGCAGGAGGGTAGGGTGATTGCCTACGCCTCCAGCTGAAGACCCACGAGAAGAATTATCTGGTGCATGATCTTGAGTTAGCAACCATTGTTCACGCCTTAATGATTTGGCGTCATTATTTGTATGGGGTCCATTGTGAGATTTATACTGATCACCGGAGTATGCAGCATCTGTATAAGCAGAAAGACCTTAATTTGCATCAGCGGAGATGGTTGGAGCATCTTAAGGACTATGATATCAGTATTCTATAACATCCAGGTAAGGCCAATGTGGTGGCCGATGCCTTGAGTCAGCGGGCAGAGAGTTTGGGGAGTTTAGCATATCTTCCAGCAGGAGAGAGACCTTTAGCATTGGATGTTCAGGCCTTAGCGGTCCAGCTACTGAGATTGGATATTTCGGAGCCTAGTTGGGTGTTGCCTTGTGTGGTCTCCAGGTCTTCTCTTTACGACTGTATCAGGAATTGTCAGTATGATGACTCACACTTGCTCGTTCTTCAATACAGGGTCCGGTGAGGTGATGCTAGGGATGTAACTATAGGTGATGACGGTGTGATGAAGATGCAGCGCCGGATATGCGTGCCTAATGTAGATGGGCTTCGGGAGTTGATTCTTGAGGAGGCCCACAGCGCGCAATATTCCATCCATTCGGGTGCCGCGAAGATGTACCAGGATTTGAGACAGCATTATTGGTGGAGCGGATGAAGAAGGATATATCTGGGTTTGTAGTTTGGTGTCTCAACTGTCAGCAGATTAAGTATGAGCATCATAGGCCGGGTGGCTTGCTTCAGAGATTAGATATTCTGGAGTGGAAGTGGGAGTGGATCACCATGGACTTTGTAGTTGGACTCCCACGGGCTTTGAGGAAGTTCGATGCTATATGGGTTATTGTGGATCGGCTGATCAAGTCCGCGCACTTCATTCATGTTGGTACTACTTACACTTCGGAGCGATTAAATGAGATTTATAACTGAGAGATTGTTCATCTGCATGGTGTCCTAGTGTCCATCATTTCTAATAGAGGTACTTATTTCACATCGCAGTTCTGGAGGGTCGTGCAGCGGAAGTTGGGTACTCAGGTTGAGTTGAGCACAACTTTTCACCCTCAGACGGATAGGCAGTTCGAGTGAACTATTCAGATTTTGGAGGACATGTTGCGCTCTTGTGATATTGGCTTTGGGGGCTCATGGGACCAGTTTTTTCCACTCGCGGAGTTCGCATATAATAATAGTTATCAATTGAGTATTCAGATGGCTCTATACGAGGCTTTATATGGGAGGAGGTGTAGATCTTCGGTTGGATGGTTTGAGCTGGGTAAGGCTAGGCTCTTGGGTATAGACTTGGTTCAGGATGCTTTAGATAAGGTGCAGTTGATTCAGGAGCGACTTGGCACGGCACAGTCTAGGCAGAAGAGTTATG
>ML382168.1:10552-41198 GCA_005239525.1 Nicotiana knightiana
CTCTACGACTGTTATGCCTGCCTAGTTCCTATTAAATCGTGTTATTTAGAAATGTTGACCCTAGTAAGTATCACGTCTACCTCTCGTCACTACCTCTTCGAGGTTAGGCGGGATACTCACTGGGTACATATTTGTTTATGTATTCATGCTGCACTTCTGTACTTAATTGTACAGGTTCTGAGGCTGGTGCATCTGGTTATTGGACCGGGGCTCGATTCTGATCTCAGTTAGACCCGACTTCACGTGAGTTGCTTCTCCTGACGATCCTCGGCAACACCTTGGAGTTTTATTTTGCTTATGTCCCGTCTATTTCTTTTAGACCGTGTGATTGCATATTATGTTTTGTATATTCTGTTAGTATGCCCGTAGGATTTGTGACACTAGTTCCTGGCACACACATAGTAGACTCTATATTTTTGGGACTGTATATGTTGGTTTATGATCCTTGTGGTTGTATTTACTTAAGTTGGTTAATTTATCCACTTTTGCTTAAATGATTTAAGCTTAAAATTTAGTAAGTATGGGGTTGATATGTCAAATTAAGGATAATCTCACTAGTAAACAATTGTTGGCTTGCCTGACTCCGGTGTTAGGCGCTATCACGACCTGTGTTGGGATTTTGGGTCGTGACAGATTACATGGATCAACAAAGTGAATCAAGTCAACTAGATCAACTCATTGAGTCTCAACAACAAGGTATATCTTCATCTATTCCACATCCTCATATCAACTCTACTAGTCAAAATGAGCTTAGAAAGTTTCAAAGAGATAAAATGCCACCTCTTTGGCTCCAAGATTTTGTGTCTCTGAATATACATCAAGGCACACCCTATGCATTGTCTAAGTATGTCAGCTATGAAAATATATCACCCAAATATCAAGCCTATACATCTATATCTTCAGTAATAGAGCCTACCAACTACTCAGAAGCTATCAAAGATCCCAGGTGGATAAGAGCAATGAGGTCTGAAATTATAGCATTGCAAGATAATCACACGTGGGATATTTTCAAATTACCAGAAGGAAAACATCCCATAGGATGAAAATGGATTTATAAGATTAAGTATAAAGCATCAAGAGAAGTTGAAAGGTTTAAAGCCAGATTGCTGGCGAAGGGATTTAGCCAACAAGAAGGCATTGACTCTCAAGAAACATTTAGTCCAATAGTCAAAATGAAGATAGTCGGAACAATACTTTCCATTGTTGCACAAAAACAATGGCATATACATCAAATGGATGTATATAATGCCTTCCTACAAGGTGACCTTTATGATGAAATACATATGCAGACTCCACAAGGCTTTAACAGTCAGGGGGAGAAACAATCAATATATCAACTAGTTAAATCCTTATGTGGTTTAAAACAGGCTCCAAGGTAATTGAATGCTAAATTAACAGAGGCTTTATTGGAGTATGCATTTTAACAGAGTCAATTTGATCACTCTTTATTTTTCAAAAAGACTTTAGAAGGAACAACTATAGTATTGGTATATGCTGATGACATGCTTATCACAGGTGACAATCTTAGCTTGATACAAAACACCAAAACATCCTTACAAAAAACATTCAAAATGAAAAATTTAGGTGAGCTAAAGTATATTTTAGGCATTGAGTTTTCCAGATCAAAGAAAGAAATTTTAATGCATCAAAGGAAGTACGCTTTGGAACTTATCTCTGAAACTGAACTAGGAGCTGCTAAACCAACTATTACACCTCTAGATTACAATGTAAAGCTCACAACAAAGAAGTATGATGACAACATCAAGACTACTAAGTCTGAAGTCAACATTAAAGACAAAGAATTGGAGGATCACACTCCTTATCAAAGGTTGATAGGTAATTGTTATACATTACTATGACTCGTCCAGATATAGCCTTTAGTGTTCAAACTCTTAGTCAGTTTATGCAGAATCCCAAAAAAATCTCATATGGAAGCAGCTCTCAGAATAGTAAAATATTTGAAGAAACAACCTAGTCAGGGTGTTCTATTATCTAGCAACATGAGTAATACTGTTGTGGGATTTTGTGATGCTGACTGGGCCTCATGTCCTCATACCAGAAAGTCTGTTACAGGTTATATGATTAAACTTGGGGATTCATTAGTTTCCTGGAAATCCAAGAAACAAACTACTGTTTCAAGAAGTACTGCATAGGATGAATATCAAAGTATTGCAGCTACAGTAACAGAACTAATTTGGATAATTGGCTTACTGAAAGAAGTTAGTTTTCAAATCAAATTGCCAGTTGATATCTATAGTGATAGTAAAGCAGCATTGCAAATTGGAGCCAACCCACTGTATCATGAAAGAACCAAACACATCGAAATTGATTGTCATTTCATTCGAGAAAAGATACTACAAGGACTTATTACAACTAAGTACATTTCTACTAGAGAACAACCAACAGACATTTTGACAAAAGGACTCAACAAAGTTCAAAATGAATACCTCAACTCCAAGCTAGGAGTTTATAATACTTTTGCACCACCTAACTTGAGGAGAGTGTAGGAAATGATATTACATAATTAATGAAGAAAGGTAGTTTAGTTATTACACAAGAAGTAGTTAGGATTAGTTTTAGTTAGTTAAATATTGGTTAAACTAATATATATACACACTAGTCATGTAACTCTTGGATTATCATTTTTGAATAATGAATTAGCCGACCCTTCTAACTCGACTATGATTCACGTGTTAATTTTGGACGAAAACCTAAAACTTTGGCTTCTTCATTGTGAATTTTGTGGGTAAATGTTAGTTTGTTTCTCACTCTCTCGCTATGTGTCTTCCTCCGCTCGATGATCAAAATATTTTCTGATTCTATAACTTAGTGAAAACATACTGGACATGTAAGAACGGAGGATTCTGCTTTCTACTCTATGTCATTATAAAGTTACACATATGGGAATGCTTCTCGTGAGATCATAGATGAGATAACTTTGGTGTAAATAAGAAAATCATTTTCTTTTGACAAGGCTGATGGGAAATGGAGTCCAAAAGTTAGTACACCATTGTTCGGATTGCTAAGTTTCCTTGCTTACATTCTAATTATTCATGGGAGTTTCATTCTTTGAGGATCTTTATAGTTTAGGTAATCATATTTGGTTCTCCTATGTGTAAGTGTGACTTATCACCCACTTGAAAAATTGGATTACATGAAAATTAATGAATGGGGAAAGCATTTTCCTTTTGTTACCCCTTCTTTATACATTCCACTTTTAAAAATTCTTTCAAGATTGCCTGACAGTTGAATGCCTAGAGGTCATGAGTTTCATCTCATTTAACTTGCTTTGGAGGAAATACATGCCAACGCCAATACATTGTTTGTTTGTTTGTTTACCAAGCATATTTCAAGAAATGAAAGTAGTTGTAGTGAGCTTGTTCTTTGTTAAGCCAGTTTCTCTATCTCCTCAAGAATTTGAACTTACAAATGCAAGAATTCTTGCAAAAGAGAGAGAGTGTTGGGCAGAAATATTTTGGGAAGAAGTTTATGAAAAAATCAAGCGATTGGGACATGGATCATCTTTGTATGAAGAATTTCAGTGGATAGAATATTACGTAGAAAAACTTGTGAGAGACACGTCTAAACGGAGGAGCAGGTGTTTTGATGAGAATTACGAAAGGGAACTAGTACAGTCTCCAATTGAGAAAGCTAGGAGGGAATTTAAGTCACTGCCTGTAGTAAGATTAATAATTCGATTTTTACAGAAAGTAAATGTTTCTAACCATGATTTGACAGAGATATGTTCGATATGCATGGAGAGGTATTTACCCGATTCGGAAGTTTACAGCATGCCTTGTAAGCATACTTTCCATTTTGTTGCTTTTTAAAAACCCAAGTTGTCCTATATGTCAGTACAAGTTGCCACCAATTTGTAAAAAAATATGCGTCTTTTGCTTTTACTAGAAAAAATCTAGCTATTTCTATTGGATACTTGTATTCACAATGCATTATTGAAAGGCACATAGCTTGAAGAAATTCATTACTTTCCTTTTCCATATTTAGACTTCCGTATACGAGGAATTACTAACCACACATCATAACAAAAATTATGAAAATTTGGATGAAATTTAACACAAGAATATAAAAGCTCTGATGGGTATTTAAATACAAACATGACATTAATTGCAATGTATAAAAGTGGATGAAATCAACCTATTGTTCATGAAAATCGTAAAATCAAATAAGAGACGCACTTAAGCTGCACTTCGTTATAGATGTCACCAGACATAGTCAACGGTACACATGCATTTCAATCTATACAGTTCCGACAGAGATATAGAGTATCAGAATGGCAATTTGAGAACTACTCAAAACACCAACGAAAACAATACTTCGCACAGAGTATTACTTTAATACAGTTGTGGAAGAAGCACAATCTGCTATTCAATATGAATGTACGGAGCACAAATACACATTTTAATCTGCATGTTCCTACAAACAAATATGACAAGTTTATAGGCGGTAGGGAGAAGATAAATTAAGAGAGTTCGGAACTAAAATATGATTCTTTTGGACTCAAAGAATCATAACGTGTGAAAAAAAACTTAGTGACATTTTTATATATAACGCCTTTTTAAAGGGCGCTATACCTTAACGGTTATTTGCCCAGTTAAGTATATCGCCCTTTTAAAAGGCGATATATTTGAGCGTCAAAAGAGCGGGAAGATATAACGCTCTTTATTAAGACGCTATAGTATAGCGTCTTAATAAAGGGCGCTATACTTATATAAAAATTAACCTTGTGACAAGAGGGACTATTAATAGTTCAAGTTTTCAAACAGAGGGATTCTAGCATTATCTTTGACGGATAAAGAATTATTTGAGGCTATTTCGAAGTAAACCACAAAATTGTAGGATGTAAAATGATAGACTAAGAACCTCTCTCTTTGTAGCATGTGTCAATGAGTTGAAGAATGAGCACATGAAAAAGCTGAGGATGTGTATTATTCAGTGTTGCTTTCTGTATTATTCAGTGTTGGTAAATGCAATCCATAATTTTTATCAGTTCGTCAATTTTCTTTATTAGTTTTAAAATTTACCTCTATTTTTGATTCACATGTCTGAAAAAAGAATCTGTCTTCAAGATGCTCTTTTTCCTCTATCATTTTTCAAATTAAATATTTTCTTACACCGTTGTTTGCATTTGTCAAAGCAGGCAGATCTTTGTATTGGGCCTGTCCATAGCACGGGCAACCATATCTAGTCTAGTAAATAGAAAAGAAGAAGAAGAGAACGATGACGACTTTAAGTAATGAAACCAAATGAAAAATGTGATGCAAGTAGTTTGTGTAATTCTAAGATTATAACAACAATTTTGCTTTATCTTGTGGAGTTTATTAAAAATCTGCATAAACGTAAAAATAATTACATGAAAAATAAAATCGAAATTGTTTATTTTGGAAATTAGGCTCAAGTAAAGTAGGCTCTCCACTTTAAGTAATGAAACCAAATGAAATTGTTCATTCAAGTAAAGTAGGCTCTCCACTTAATTTATTACAGTCAAACTTCTCTATAACAACATTTTTGTATAACATACATTTATTATAAAAGCTAAATTTTTTTGTATCGATTTTTTATGTTATATTTACCTATCTATAATAGTTTTTACCTATAATAGATAGGTAAATATAATACACCACGTGTGTTAAAGAATAAGCTTTTTATAAAATTATTCTTTTATAATAGCCATATAAAATCTCTAGAATAATTAATGATAAGTGTAATGATTTTGACCAAATATTTAAAAATATAATACACCACGTGTGTTAAAGAATATTAGGTTACTTCCATAATTAAAGAATTCACTCAATCTCGTTAGAAGATATCCTTGTATATTTTAATTTAATTGCACAAAATTGTAAATCTTTGCACATTTTAGTTATGAATTTATTAATAATATATTTAATTTTTTAATATTATATATATATATATATATTGAGATTTTAAATTTGAAAATTTTCTTATATTTTATAGTATGTAATACTAAAATAGAAAAAAAAATAATTTTAAATAATTTTTATTTATAAAAATCAAATAAATATAAACGTCAAATATTTTTACAGACATGTTTGATATTTTCGAATTAATACTAGTTAATAATTAATTAGCTTGCATCTCTATCCAAAAAAAATAATTGCCAACCCCGTAACAAAAGTCGGGAAAAAAAAATCCCCCGTAACAAAAAGGGAATGGCAAAAAGGTAAAAAAGACGTTAGCAAGGGTGTATTAGTTTTGACAGAGAAAAAGTAAGCTAATTTCTAAATGCTCCGTATAGCATCCATAATAGCCATAAATAATAATAAAAAAATAATTCAACAATTCAATCGTTCATTTCAGCCCCCAATCTCTCTTTCTCTAATAATCCTCTCAATTTATTCCCCTCTCGGTTTCTCCAATTATTTCTTCTGGTTTAAGGTATTTTCAATATTATCAATTTCCGTCTTTTTTTTTTCTTTTGTTGAAGCTTTTAATTCTGATTTATGTAGTTTCTGATCTAATTGTTTTTTCTTTTGGAAAATTCTTCGGTTTTCGATAGGGGAAGGAGAAACGTTATTTTTTTGAGTGTTTAATTCTTATTAGAAATTTCAGGGAAAGGTTTTGGTTCGATTGACCGGTGAGATTTTAAAAAAAAAATATTTGTATATCTTGTTTATTGATTTTATGTTTGATCCTCGTAGAAAATTAAGCGTGTATTGGCTGTATTGTATGCTAAAAAAGTGATCTTTAGGTTAATCTGTTAGATTTGAATCTTTGTTATATTGGGTTTTCGTGCTATTCTCTGTTGTTTTTAGGTAAATGGTTGTTTTTTTTTTTTAATTTTTTTTTTATAATAATGAACTGAAGGACTAAATTGTTTTAAAGTTTCTATCTTTTTTGCATATCAATATGCAGACTCAAGTGACATATGGCTAAATTTCATTGTTTTTAGGGGTAATTGTGATGAATTTAGTAAAATTGAGAAGTGTGGATGTTATCTGAATCATTTGAAGTACTTGTAGTCTTTATATGGTCCAGCCTTTTGCTAAACTGTGGCATTGAATGTTCGTTTATGTGTTTTTTTCCCCTTTGTAATTTCCCTTGGTTAATTATTGAGATAGTGCCACTGCTTATATATGTTTTGGTTATCAAAAATTATTGAGATAGCGCCGTGAGCATTTAGCTTCTTTTGTTTTGCTTTAGCTTTTGTAAGGAAGTCTCTGTATCTTTGTTGCATAATTTTGAGAGCTTGTGGTGTAATCTGGGTGGAGAAATAGTTGAACTTAAGTGCATTTGGTTAGAGTTTCGTTTGGGTTTCATTATGCTTTCCATGTAAGCACCTGATCTAAGTCGCGTAAATTAATAGTTATGATTGAGAAGTATTAAGCAGTTTATCGACATAAAGTTGTGGCCTGGTCTTGGATGGTCATTTTTTTTTGTTTCCGACTTACCAACGTTAAACTCTTGACCTAATGGCGTGAAGAAAACTTCCTTGACCACTATGACAAAGAGTGACCAGTAAAGGATGGTCATTTAATATACTGGAATATCTAGGTTATACATGTGTTCTTTGCTTGCAATGAACCAGTCTCTAAATGCATTTTATGGTTTAAGTTGGTAAGATAGTACTACTGTATTTGTCAAAAATTATGTTGTTGTATGAAGCTAAAACTCCTGGATCTTTTACCAGTTACATTTCTGTCAGTAGCAACACCCTTATCCTGTGTGGACTAACTAATGATATTCGATAATAAAGAAGTATCATTTACTTGAAATAATTGGTAGAGAAAAAATGAACCTGAAAGGCTACTAGCTCGTCACCATCTCTTGTGCTTGATGTTTTACGACTCCCTTGAAATTGTTTTATTGACTCTCAGTTAACTGGGTATCATAGAAAAGAAATTATAAGATTGAGTTGATGGTATTATAGATATGATGTATTCTCTTGAATGCTTGATATTGAACTCGGTCAGCCTCTATTTGAGAAAGATATGCATCCCCTAGACAGAAGTTATAATTGGTTAGAAAAAAAACTCTTCAAGCGAAGCAGTTTTGAATATCTCCCTCTTTTCCTTTTCATTTGTTACCCTTGCCTTTGTTGGATGTCCCAAAACTGTGTCACCTTTTTGAGAAGTGGGCAGTTTTTTTTCAACACTACCCTCCACTATATAAGTTAGAACATATTGTTGAACTTTCAACTTCTCATATTAATTTGGTATGTTGAGAAATATCGATAATCATATTAAGGACCTTTAGCTTTTCTTAAATTGGGGAAAAAAGTGAAAGTGCCAAACGGTATGGGATATAAGAGTCTATGATAATCTACTACGGCTATAGTTGACAACAACTCAACTGTCTTTTCTGTAAATCTATTTGCTAAGTATTGGGCTTGTCTCTCTATCAGATGAAGCAAGTAATGATCTAAGCAATGTGGAATTTTTAGAGAGAGTCTAGGCTAGCACATCTTAACAGTGAGTTGCCCTAGCACCTTTTACGCATATTTTTAGGTGTAGCATCAAGTTGTCTTGTAATTGACTTGTGTTTTTCTTTTTTTATCTAGTTTTGTTTTGGGGTCGAAATATATAAATTGGTTTCCTCCAAACTGTTGCGTCTTTTTCTCTGACACCTTCTAAAGTTGGGGGGGTCAGTGCTGCGTCTTATCACTATTTACTCTAGTAGTTAACTCTTTAGGTTACTGTGTCGAGTGCAATTTAATGTTGCATTAACGCTAAAGCACTTATTTTAGTGATATATTTTAGTTGGGGTTGGTTGTTTAAACTTTAAAGTGTTCTTATGGTCATAGACCATATATCTAGCAATGACGCAAAAAGTTGGATATTTTATAATTGCAGAGTCCCTTAGATGTGGGATCTGCATGTACTTTACTTACTGTTTCATGATGTATCCATGCACATAATGTGCTTATGATGTGGCAAGTGGTAGGTTTATAGCAGAAATGGAGTCTTCAAAAGAGACAGGTTGCCAGGCTAGAGAAGGCCCCATCCTTTGTGTAAACAACTGTGGGTTTTTTGGTAGTGCGGCCACCATGAATATGTGTTCCAAGTGTCACAAGGACATGGTACTGAAGCAGGAACAAGCTAAACTTGCAGCTGCATCCTTCGACAACATTGTAAATGGAAGCTCAAGCAGCAATGACAAAGAGCCTGTTGTTGCTGCTGTCATTGATGTGCAAACTGGCTCGGGGGAATTAAAGGCCGTCCCCATAGAAGTTTCTGCAGAATTAGCCTCGAGTTCAGAGATGAAGCCAAAAGAAGGCCCAAGTAGGTGCAACACTTGCCGCAAGCGTGTGGGTTTAACAGGTTTCAACTGCAAGTGTGGCAATCTTTTCTGTGCAGTTCATCGTTATTCGGACAAACATGACTGCCCATTTGATTATAAGAATGCTGGTCGGGATGCTATAGCTAAAGCAAATCCTGTGGTTGTTGCCGGAAAGCTTAATAAAATCTAGGAGCCTCTGTTGAAGGTTATGTGAAGTGAAGCATGATTCATCATCTCCCTATAAGTTCGCCACTTGGTCTTCTGGTCTCTCTATGGTATAAGGCATCAAAAGCGGAGCATCTTTGCAGCCCCTGTCAAGTGCTAGAATGGCGCTCGTGTGTAAGTTGTTATTTGTGCTGGTCTGGTGGACATCTTCATGCAATTTGTAATTTGTCCTCGTTCATCCTATTTCTCTGTCTAATATAATGTGCAGAATGTCTATCCCTTGTTAACTCAAAAAAAAGGTTCCAATTTCTTCAATGGCTCTGACTTGTGCCCTTCATTGTCTCTGTGTTCTTGATCCGTTTGCCTACGTGCTGTTTGATGTTCGATGTTCGATGTTCATTCGTATTGGTATTTCATTTACACAAGTCATTTCTCTTTGGAGAGAGTGGCTACTATTATTATTTTTAAGAAGTTGAAGTTTGATGATATGTAAGTAGAAGTCGTTCAGAATACTGGCCAGCCAACTGCACCCTTTGAAACTCGAGGATGATGGACCTGCCCCTCTAGCCATCTCAACTTAAATACTAGAGTTAGTTCGTTTGACTCATGGCTCATGGCTCGAACCTATAACTTAAAACAAGTCCCTCAACCTTTGTCAATTACCAAAGTCATTTACTTCGCGTGTTTAGGTTATCGACTCAAACTATCTTTATTTAATTACTTAACATTTTAATGGTATATAGATACAAAAGTACTAGGAAATATATATATATATATATATATATATATATATATATATATATATATATATATATATATATATATATATTAGCGATAGCAGTGAGGAAATAATTTAGGTGCGTAAGAAAAATGTAAGCATTAACAAAAAGAAAAGATAATCAACAACAGTTCCTTCAGTATACTTAGTCGAAAAATGGTACCTATTTTAATATAGGATAAGTAAGTCGATAATATAATAAGGTGAAAGCATATTATATTACAATATTCTCCACTGGTTTTCTTATGTTGCACGTTAAACTATTGTGATATTGAGACACGCTAACAGTATCCCTTGTCTTATATCTTGCTAAAACTATTTAGATTTCTACAAAATTGTCTCTTGCTTTTTACATCTGACCAGTACGGCAACATTACAGAAAGACTAAAATATTTTCATTTTTTATTTTGTTGTATTTTTAAAAGACTAAAATCTTATGAATCTGTTGGTACTTGGTAGTGCATTTTTAGCCCTAAAAGACGAATCTTACGTTTTTTGATTTGTTATTTAGCACTAAAACTATAAAATCACAAGATTTTTCCTGCTTTGTAAAGTCCTACTTTTATCAAATTTGGTCTAACTTGCTTTCAATTTTCTTACGTTATATTGAGGATGAAATCCATGAACTACATACACCCTTTCTTCAATCAAATAGCACTCGAACTTTTGGAAAACAAATGATTTTAATTATAATTCAAAAGCATAGAGGAGCAGTGGGCAACAACACCATAAATCTAAGGAGAAGTAATTGTAATGCTGCCTATGAGCAGCATTACAATAGGTCTGTGATGGTGGTCTGCTGCTTGTTGCAGTCCTTGATGTAATGCTAATAACTCCATATGTGTGTGATTAATAGCATAGGAATATTTTCAGCAGCCTGCTACCCAATCTCCATTTGAATTTCTAATCACTCCGCCAATTCTGCCACTGTTTGTATTAGTGTTGAATGCACCATCCATATTTAGTTTGTAGTAGCCAACAATGGATGTGTCCAATTCACATGGATTGTCTTTTTCCAGTGTTCTTTTTTCTAGGGGATGTGGTGTGTTTAAGTTCTAAAGCCCTCATAATAGGGATATTCATGGGGAGTGTTTGCCGCGTGTTTCTAAAGGAGTTATGGTTGCGATTTAATCAAATATGCCACAATGCAAAACGGAGCAAGTCAAGCCATTGAAGATGTTTATTCTGTAGAGGAGCATTCAAATCTTTTAGGAGTTGTAGCCAGTGTAGCTGTTGGTAAGGAAGGCTCTGGATATTAAATTTCATTGCCACTAGGCACTCAAAAAATATGTGGGGTATGTTTTCTTGCGTGTTGTTATAGATGGAGCAAGTACGTTCTATGATTAAGCCTATGTGGTGGAGGTATGCTTTGGTTGGCAGTCTATTATGGGAACATAACCATAGGAAGAATTTAAATTTTTCCAGAGTATGTAGTGACCAAATCCATTCGAAGTTATAGGAAATTGGAGATCTGGTGTGTATCCGAGAGTATACAGATTTGGTTATGAACATACCATTGCCATTTAGTGCACGGTAGGGCGCGTCTTTATGCTAATAGTATTAGGGATAATAGTGGCTAAGGCTTTCAGGGTGGTTTCTTGGGGAAACTGGAGAGATAATTTTGTCCAGTCCCAACCATTTCCCTTCCATAAGTGCACGAGATTGAGTTCCTCCTCATTATGGTTTAGGAGCCCATGGACAATTGTTCTGAGTGGAGGGGAGTGAGAATCCATCTTGAGTTCCATAGGTCAATTGAGGAGTTTGTCCCAGGGATCCAGGCAATTCCCTTAAAGCAATAAGTACCTCCTTTTAAAATATTTTTCTAGATGAAGGAGTGGGAGGTTGTGTTCTTATTTGAAGTGTATTTGTTGATTAAGGTTTGTGCCCAAAGAGTATTGGGTTGTAGGAAGAGATGCCAAAAGAGGTTTGTCAGAAGGGCAATATTTTTGTCGTGTGCCTTGCATAGTTCCAGGCCACCTTGGCTCTTTGGTAGGGTGACCACATCCTAACTAATATAATGGACTTTTTTTTCTCTGGTAATGAACCCCAAATTAATTTCTATTGAATTTTGTCAAAATTGTAACAAATGGTCTTTGGAAGAAGAAAGCATCGCATGGCATATACTGGGATTGTATTTAGAGTAGTCTTAGCAAGAGTGATTCTTCCGGCCGGTGTAAAGAAATTTATTTTCCAACTAGATAGTCTGCTTTTCCTGTTATCAACGATGAATTGGAAGTCAGAGGTCTTAGGGTTGGAATTAAGGATGGGGAAACCTATATATTTACCAAAGTTATCGGCTACTTTAACATTAAGGAGTTGAAGAACAAGTTGCTTGGTATCCTCATAGCATTGAGGAGAGAAGATAACTTTAGATTTGGCAGGGTTGACTCTTTGCGCCGAAAGATGACAAAAATACCTTAGACTATGATGAATGGAATGAACCGACTTTTGATTAGCATTAGACATAAAGGTTAAATTGTCCTCAAAGAATAAATGGAATAGTTGGGGTCCCTTGTTACTAAGGATGATGGGATCCCATCTTTGAAGGTCTACTTGAAGATTAATATATGTAGAGAGTAGCTCTATGCACATGATAAAAATATATGGTGCATTGAGTCTCTTTGACAGATACCACGTGAAGGAGAAAAATAGTTCATTCTTGTCCCATTAACTAAGATAGCAATGTTGCTGCTACTGATACAATTCATGATGAGGGTGGTGATTTTTCGGGGGAATTTGAAGAAGCGAGGGTACGATATACAAAGGACCATTCGATGCGATCAAGTGCTTTTTCTAGGTCTATTTTTAGCATCAGCTTGCCCTTTGTCCCTTTTGAACACTTAACATGTCTTAGAATTTCCTGAACTAAAACAACATTATCACTCGGTCTCCTGCCTTTAAGGAAGCTAGATTGGTAAGGTCTCCGATTTAGGTTTTTGTTTTTTAATGTATTTGTACATTTTTTACGGAATATATTTAATAATATTGATTATAAAGTATTAGTTCTTTATTTTCATTTCTCTTTAAACGTCTTACTTTAGTAATTATAGCAAGGATAAGTTTAGGAACAAAAAAGGTAATAAATAATTTTTTGTTTATCAAATAAGAATAACTATAAAGTCTCAGGTTCAAAATTCAGTGGAGGTAAACAATATTATTTGATTTTTTTTAATCTGTCTTAATTTTGATGGATATAATTATTTGACATTTGTGCTAATAAAAGATACTCCGGCCGTTTTAATTTAAATAAATTTTAAATTTATTTTGGAACAGACTAAAAAGAAAAAAGCTCATCTAATTTAATACGGAAGGAGCAAATAAAAATCGATATAGTATCTAATGCTGATGATGAATTTATTTTGACGTGGCAAACAAAATCAATGGATGTTTCCCTACTTCTCCATGTACAAAATTCACTTTACTTGCCAGCCTCTCTGTTATGTAATTTGCTTTCTTCACTACAATAAGTACAATTTGATTATAGACTCTAATACTTTATCCCCACTACTCCATGTGTGGTTTCTTCAACGAAGACAAAAAGTTCATTATTCACTATTTATTTATTTTTGGGACTTGGGGGAACTGTTTTCTAGGGAATACTACAAAATAATTGCACAAATACCCATACTAAATCCCACTACTAGTATTTTTCCTTTATTATATTACAAAAATTTTACTTTCTCCGTTTTAAATTATTTGTCGTGATTTTTAAAAATAATTATCTCAAATTATTTATTATTTTTAAAGTTCAAGATAAAATAAATTATAATTTTTTTATTTTACCCTTGAAACCAATTGTTCTTGAAGATGCAGATAATATTTAAATAGAGTAAATATTTAATAAAGAGAGATTATATCTTAACACATAAATGATGGTAAAATAATCTAAACTCTTTCTAATTAATATTTTTTAAGGGGCATATAAAAGAGAAACACGACAGATAATTTGAGACAAAGGAAGCAATTACTACTTGGAGTATATGGTACTCCTTCTGGTGCATATAAGCCTTTTTTTGAAGATTTTGCAGCTTTCCTAAGATAAGTATTTAATAGCGGTAATCAAAATAAATTTATCTAAATTATATTTTATTATTATTTTAAGGATTTTACTTAATTACTATTCTACTAATTAAAATATTCAATTTACACTAAAACAAAGTACAACTAAAAAATAACTTTTTTTAAACTCAAATATTTTGAAATAAATTTGCATTGCCAAAGGACTACTTTTGGGGGGCGGGGGAGTAATATAATATATTTTTTCAATAAATACAGACAGATAAGCTATGTATAGTAGACAATTGAGATGGTTGAAGAAACCTTTTTGGCTGCTTTTAATGGTAATGCCAAAAGATTGGACAATATCAATGGTTGAACACAAAGTTCAAGCACTTTGACATTCTTGACTTTTGGTTTGTTTATATAGAAAATCATAGATAAAGAATTCATTAAATTGGTGGTAAAAGGTTCTTATGTCATTCTTTTTCTATGATTTTCAAGATTTGCATTCGCCAATGTTAGTTTAGAATTTGATTGCCCCTAAAAAGGGATTTGACCAGTCCATGGTAATGTCATTGGAGTTGAGACTTTAGAATTTTACAAGAATTTGGAGAATCTATAAGCTCTTTGGAATTTTCATTTGGAAATGTGTGAAGTCCAACTAATTAACATACATCTCGTTTCTCATAAGGAAAAATAAAGAAATAAATAATGAGAATTTTAAAAAATATACAACCCATAAAAAAACTTTGCACCAACATAATAATATATTTTAAATTACACAGCATAGCCAATTTTTTTTTTGCAACCGTATTTATATATCCTTATACATTATTATATAGTATTTATAACCTATATAAGCAATGAATCATCTTGTATAAAAATATATAAGAGTATATAACAATATATAATAATGTATAAATGTATATTATGATGGGGAAAAATCTTGCACATGTAAAAGAAAGAAAGAAAAGTCAAACATAGAAGAAAAATAGTATGAAGCCGAATGTTAGGACGGAATAATTCATCTTCGAATTCTTTTCTTATGATGTAAGTGATTACTTCAGTAGGGAATTCAGATGCCTATAAAAAGGGTATCTACATTTTCATTTACAGATTATCCCTCAACTTCTTCTTCCACTTCAATTAATAAAGAACTATTATTTATGTGGCCGTAGAGTATTAAATAACAACGAATATAATTTCTTACAAACTGTTTACCCCAAAATCGGATAACAATTAAATTTATACGTCATTTTAAGGATACATGATATAACTTGATACAAATTAAAAGAACAAATTAATACTGAAAATTAATGATAAGAAAATAAATGCAAACCACATAAATTGGACAGCCTAGCCTTGAAGGCTGGTCACTCTCAGGTCAAGAAATGCCTCAATCGATGTCGAAATAAAATGACAAGATAATAAGAACTAGAAATAACAATATATTCCTTTGGGATGCGTTTTTCAATATGTTTTACAAATGATCAGACCCTTCTTTATATAGTAGGGGAGTCCTACTCTTGATACAATTCTATAAAAGGTAAACAAATCTCATAATTTGCTAATTAATCAGTCTCTCCTTGATACGCGTCGAGATTTCGGCTGTGAAATTCAACTGATCGCGGATATTTTGGCCTTCCGTTAGTTGGCCCGATAAAGTTTTGATCTTGTTCGGGCCCGGAGTCACGAGCTCGTTGATTTAACTTTGCGCCTTGGTTCGATATAATCTGGGGTCGAGCTTCAACCTGTCATGTTTACGTCACGACTTGTCATATAATACACGAGCCCGGTTTCGACTATATACATATAGTCCCCTTGTTTTTCGGAGAGAAGACGACGAGAAACTATATGAACTTCCGAACATTGATTCGATAAATCATAACGTAAGCGACAAAAGGTAACTGAAACGTCCTGTCGATCTAGTCTCCAAGGCATTAAATGTCTGTCAGTTGTTGGTCGGCCATTACGAGTATTGGACCTTCGTTTGCAAACTATAAATACTTCATCCTTCCATCCATTAGAACTTTTACATCCAAACTTTGCTCTTGTGCTTTTAAGAAAATTTAATCACCTTCATCCTCTGCTTTTCTGCTTAAGTTTAAAACTTCTTCCCTTCTAGTTTTCTGAAAAATTTCATAAACTATCCGCCAATTACGCCCTCTCTTTCATCAGTACCATCTCTTCACCCTTATTCAAAAGCAATGGAAAAGACTTCAAAATATGTTCCTCAAAAGGAAACTCCCTCTTCCTCGAGACCGTCTGAAGAAGAAAATGTTCCTTCTACTGTTTCCGAGGAAAAGACACCTGAACCCCCCTTAACTATGTTTGTTCCTGCGGGGTGCCCAACAGGGGCCGACTTCAAGTTCGAGAAAACCCCCTCGGTACAGGGTCGGTGCGAGCCGATCTCGAGGTACATATGTACAATTACTGCCAGTACCCTCGATAAGGTCAAAGAGGACTGCGACTGGGAAGATAAACTCGTAGTGGTCTCTACCCCCGAGGAATCGATCACCACCCATGTGGGGGATTTTTTTAAGTGGTTACACTTACTCTTTCACGTTGGGTCCTTTAGACCTAGTTATCAAAGTCCTTTACAAAAGGTATGAAGTGACGCTCGGGCAGATTCATCCTTTATTTTTGAGGATTGTTGTTTTGCTTCGTTTCTTTGTGAGCATGATTGTAGGGTGTCCATTTACCGTCGACCACATCATGCGCATGTATAGACCTCGACTTTACTGAGGAGGATTAATCAAGCTCGCACGTTGAGCCACTAGGGCCTTATTCTCGAGCATCGACGAGGATGGGGACCGAGGCTAGTTGGACCGATTCGTTCGAGTGAGGACCTCAGACTTAATCCCGACTACGGATATGACATTTTCTGAGAAGTGGAACATGAAACGTAAGTATAACTTTGCCTCCCTCCCTTCTCATCGATGTTATGTTATGATGTAGCTAATGCCCTGATGCTGGATGTCGTTCCTCGACTCAAGGAGTCGTTCGAGGGTACTGTGACACAGAGACCTTATTTCGAGCACTTATGGCGTGAGCCCTCGAAGGGACGATGAGAGGCTGTAACCACGGTGAGAATTTTTCTCTAAGTTATATTTGATCTCACTTTCACATCATCAATCTCTTAATTGTTGTACTTTCTTTTTGCAGGTTTGCCAAAAGATGTCGAAATGAGGCCTCCATTAGCTGATGACGACATATATGCCGATCCCCCTGATCCGAATTAGGATAAAGAGAAGAAAAGAAGAAAAGCTTTGAGTTCCTCGAGCCCTGAAAAGAAGAGACTGAGGAAGCGGGTGGCGCGCAAGCCTAAGAATGCTAGCACCCGAGAACTCTCATCAAACTCACTCCATCGGTTGAGGGATGAGTCCGAAGAAGAAGAAGAAGATTATGAATTGGTGGACCACTTGGGAAGAGATTCTGAACTGCCTCAAGCCATGGAGGCTGTAGAAAGAAGCAGTGGATGAAGCCTCCAAACCAGGGAGGGTTGTATGCCCCGAGCTAGGGAGGTCGAAAAAGAGACTGTGACCGATACTTCTCGGTCAGAAGATAATGTGCCTAAGGAGGAGCTTGGGGTGGTTGATCTCTCTGGGTCTCTTTTGTTTACTAATTCTATGATAAACAAGGCTCAGACGTTGAAAGGTAACCTTAGAGAAGAGGCCCAAGGAGCAGCAAATTCTTTCCACAATTTCTTCGATGACCTGGATTCTACCGCTTCAGAGGATGTCATCGGGTTGGGAGACTTACCGGTGCCAAAGAAGATACCATCCCCGGGAGATGGCGGGTCTTCTTCAACCCCAAAATTAGTGAATTAGTTCCCAACTCCGAGTGTTGATCCTACTCGGAGACGAGCAATTTTTATGTCCATTGTGGAGGATGCCCGGGTTCTCTCTGCCCCGGTGGGGATTTCCAGTTACCTTCGGTGCTTGGTGACCGAAGAGGATCAAGCTAGAATGAACGAGGTGGAAGCGCCCTGCCTGTTCAATGAAGCTCAACAGGCGCCGAATCAGGTAATTTCGAATGTACCTTCATTATGTACTTAGATTTAATCATGAATAATCGTAAGATTTTCCTTTGTGCTTGCAGGCCTTGGTGCTTCATCGCGAGGCCTTTCTCCGACACTGGGAGGAGTTCAAGCGTCACAAGGTCGATACTTGGGAGCTTGCTGAGAAGAAGGATGCGTACAACCCTCTTAGTGAAAAATCCCAGACTGAGCTAGAAGCGGCTCGAAAGGAGCATGCCGACCTGATCGAGCAGGTAAGGAGAGTTTTAGAAGTTAGTGATGATGAGTCAAACTCAATGGCTAACGGTCTGAACCCGCATGTTCAAAAGAAACTTGACCAAATATAGCAGCTCTAAGGGGAGGTAGATACGGTCAAAGCCGAGGCCGAAGAATGGAAGAAGAATATGAATTGCCTCGCTTTGGAGAAGGAGACTGACCGGGCGTAGTTGACATCGGCTGAGGTCCAGCTTCAGGCTATAAAGGAGAAAAACTTGGCGTAGGCCAAAACGATTGAGGGGCTCCAATCTCAGCTGAACTCGGCTGTTTATGGTCAAGAGAATCTGGCCAAGGAGCTTGAGGCGGCCAAGTAAGAGGTTGTCGTGGCCAAGACCGAGGCCGATGATAAAGTTTCCTAGTTCAAGGATGATTTCGAGGCGATTCATGTACAATTTAGAAACATGGTGAAGCATGCGAGGTGGAAATCTTGAAGGGAGGCCCTCGAGGGAGTCCATGCTTAGAATTTTGACATATTGGATGAAATAGAGAATGCCTAGATATGCGAAGCCAAGGCTTGGAAGTTGTCTTATCCCGAGAAGGATTCCGAGGGGCCTGAAGAGTCGGGTGAGTCCGATGGTGGCGAAGACCCCGTAGGTGATGGCGTGGCCCCCAAAGAAGATTAGTCCATTTAGGATCTTTTTGCTTTTTGTACTATCTTTTTGTTGAAGCAGTTCAGCCTTTGTAAAGAATATGTATCGGGGCTATTCAGCCGTTGTAAAGAAATTTTTATATATATAAGGTTTTTTCCCTTTCATAGATTTTGATTTTTTCCTTTGCCTTTTTTATTTATATTCACAAAAGGTCGAAATGCCTTAGCATGAAATAAGTAGGTTATGTTCGAAGGTTCGAACAAACCTTGCCTTTAGTGTTACTTTTTGTTAAGGCATTGTACGGATTCAGTGTTACCGAGTTCTTTTCCCCAAAATAATTTAGGTTTATAGCTTGCCGAGGGCAGCCTTTAAAACCGATTATGAAATAATTTTCTTTTTTGAAGGCCTAGTTTTTGTTACGGGTTTCGGACGTCTCTGAGCCGTATAAATATGTCCGTAACCTTTTAGTTCGGGAGTCGCCCAGTGGGCTTGCTTTACCGAGTTATCCGGGCTTTCCCAAAATAACAGTCCCCGAGCGGAGGTGGTCGTGGCCTTTAAAATTCGGGGATTGCCTAATAGACCTTATGCCCCCGAAGTCTAGTAGCTTGGGCCGTCCGAGTCATTTTTCAAACGGCAGTCCCTTAGTGAGAGAGTGATCACTCAAACTTCGGTTATGAGCGGCCCTTGGGCTCGTTACAGTTAAGGGATCGGAAGTAGGAAATTATTTAAGGAATATAAAGAAGAAATTATAAAATATAAGATGACTGCAAGGAAGAGACTTCTCTTTATTCTTGTGCATAATAAGGATGTATGTGTTCATGCTTTGCGTCAGGGTTCGAGTAGTCTACGAGGGCACGGTTCATTTGACCGTTTGGCCCTTACATTGAATCCTATCGTTCGAGACCCTTCAATCCTAAAATCTCTTTTAATTCTAAAGTTGATATCAGAGGGTAATGCCCCCAATGTTTGAGGTTGATCGAAGTGAGGCCTCGAATAGTGTTTTGATCGCTGTTACCCGTTTGTTGCCGGCCTTCGATTATAAGTTAGCACGATTTATTCGTTGCCTCGTTAAAAACCTTGCCGAAAAACCCATTTGGGACAAAATCGTTCAAGGGAAAAAGAGTACAATGTGTGCTTTCAGACCTAAAATCTCGTATTTTCCTCCCCGATCACCTGCAAGAGTTAGTCTGAAATATAAATGAAGTTGTGCCTAAGCAGTAATATCGTTTTAGGTGAGTTATATTTCAATTTCTCGGTAGTTTTTCACCGTTCATCGTCCCGAGCTTGTAGGATCCTTTTCCGGTGATTTTGATGAAATGATACATCCCTTCCTAGTTCGGCCCCAAATTTCCCTCATTCGGGTTTTAGGTGCTCATCGTGACCTTCCTTAGCACTAAGTCCCCGACGTTGAAGTATCGAAGGTTGGACTTCCTGTTGCAATATCTCTCGATCTGCTGCTTCTAGATAGCCAGCCGAACAAGGGCGACTTCACGCTTTTCATCCAATAGCTCCAGGCTCGTATTCATGGCATCGTCATTTGATTCCTTTGCTGCATATTGGAATCTGATGCTTGGCTCTCTGACTTCGAACAATATTAGAGCTTCGTATCCATAAACCAATGAGAACGGAGTGGCCCTA
The DNA here is from genome assembly GCA_005239525.1 of Nicotiana knightiana. Taxonomy (NCBI): domain Eukaryota; kingdom Viridiplantae; phylum Streptophyta; class Magnoliopsida; order Solanales; family Solanaceae; genus Nicotiana; species Nicotiana knightiana. Next base: position 31,275 of record ML382168.1, read on the forward strand.
TTACTAGACTTCGAAGTCGTACGATATGCCCAAAGAACTTCGGGCAAGAGTTCCTTCCATTTTACTTTGGCGTCGTCAACTCTTTTTAAGGTTCTGGAGTATGGTTTTTGTTACATCTCACATTTCATACGTTAAAGTTTCGTCGTAAGTTAAACGATGTAGACTCGGGAATGAGAATATTTTTGAGGTTATAAGTATTTATGCTATTTATAACAAGTGGTAAGTAAGTACCGTTAAGGTTAGGGGGTAAACAAATCAAAGAAGATGAGTTTCGTTAAAGGTTGTCAATTTGGGATAAAATACGGTCCAAGCTATAATACCCGGTATTTATGGACTAGTGCCTTTCAAGGTACCACATGACTATGATAGTAAGGTGTATAAAGTATGTTAAAAGTGAGTAGTATTTTAAGTAATTTGAGATAATTCTTAATTATGTGAATAATTGTATAATTATTGATTTTAGTGGGAAATTAACTAATTAATTAAGATATTTGGATAAGATTAATGGGCCTCAACGTGGAAGCTTTTGCCTTAGGTAATTGTGACTCTTAAATTCATGTAAAAGGTGGCACATTTAGAAGATTTTTGTGGCTAAGATATCTCCTAAGTGGGCCCACACCTACTAAGGTATTAAACCTCTCTAATTCATAAAGAGAGGTGCTTATATCTAGATACAAAGTAACGGATGGAGCTCACAATTTTAAGATATCTCTTTGCTTCATTAAGGTGTGATGCCAAGCTTTCTAAGTAACGGATCTTCTACAACAACATTCATATGAGAATATATTACGTAATAGAAACAAGATTTGTAATTCTAAGAGAGTATGGTATAATATTTCTTAAGAATATCATACAGATTTCCCCTACTTAGATCCGTTGTTACGTGTTTTTCGCAAAGACGTGTGTTAGAGGAATTGTCAAGAGAATAAGCTCAGGTATGTTAAGGCTATCCCTTCTTTCCTTTTGGCATGATCCATACGATACAAACGATACGAGTAAATGCACAACTTTCATAATGACTCTATTCACAAAAGTACTAGAGATGCTTATGTTCTTGATTTCCCGTGTGTCTTATTATATCTTTTGTTCATGGGTCTCCGAAAAATATGTTCGATAAAGTTTATCCGAAGGGCATATTGATCTTATAACATTCCGATAAATCTTATTAATGTATTTCTTATGCATTTCATTCATTTATACATGTACATTGACCCATGATCAGATGGCGTTATATACGAGTATATTATATATATATATATATATATATATATATAATATACNATATATATATATATATATATATATATATATATATATATATATATATATATATATATATATATATATATATATATATATATATATGGGATATGGGATATGGAAAAAGGTCACGGCGTTACATACGCACCACCACCTGATCAACTGGTATATGTTGATGATTTTGGCCACAGTGGCCGGGATGATATGATGGGATGCCCTCAGAGGCTTGATGATGTTATGTACACCTATACCTATGCATGAAACGATATTTATACGCACGTGCATGACATTAAAAATATTTCAGGATTCACAAAGTTATTTAGACTCACAGGTGGAATTCTTTACTCCATGTTTCATCTATGTCTTTTATGTACTGATTTTCATGCCTTACATACTCGGTACATTATTCGTATTGACGCCCCTATTTCCCAGGGCCTGCGTTTCATGCCCCCGGGTACAGGTAGATAGGCTGACGGTCCCCTTTTTTAAGATCCTTAATCAGCGAGAGTTGGTGTGCTCCATTTGATCCGGAGCTGCTTTGAGTTTTGGTACAATGTGTTTGTATACATACATGGGTACGACGGGGCCCAACACCATCCTTTGTACAGTTTTACACTCTAATAGAGGTATGTAGACAGTGATATATAGTTGGATAGTATGTGGCCGTTTTGGCTTCTAGTTTTGGATATATAGTTGTCTATAGCAGCCTTGTCGGCTCGCCCTACCGTTTTCCGCTTGTATATGTATATATGTCTTTTGAACATGTTTTCCTCACATATGTTATTTACGTAATCAGCAGTTTATTGACAAATATTATTCATGACCTACCCATTCATGTTAATATCTTAGGTGCATGCTTAGGGGTGTTCGACAGGTAGGAATCGGGCACTCGTCGAGGTCCATCAGTTTGGGTCGTGACAAAAGTGGTATCAAAGCAGTTTTGTCCTAGGTTTGTCTACAGCCTGTGTCTAGTAGAGTCTTGTTTATGGGTGTGTTGTGCACCATACTTATAGACATGAGGCTACATGATATTTAGGATGGTTACTTTTCTTTCTAATCTAGATTTGTGTGATAGAACTAAGTCGCAAGTATTCACTCCTAATATTTACCTTATTTATGTTTTTAGTGATGCCTATTACTACTAGACGACAGGCGCAAGCCGCTAGCACGGGTCAGAAGGCTACGAAAGTTTTAGAAAGAGATATAAGTTACACTATGGAGTCAGCACCATCGGAGATCATAGGTTCTATTGAGGAGGGTCCTTCCGAGGATCCATATGAGTCATCTGTTCAAGTAGTTTCGATTTCGCCGGCAACAGATGGGATGAGAGAAGTTCCGGCCTCACCAAGGCCTTTAGTTTCATTATCAGCGCTCGTTGATCGGGGTATAAGGGGAGTGGTGCATGGATTGGCACAACCTGGTTCGCCCCAGGCTCAAAACTATGTCAGGGTATTTATAGACACCAACTCTTCTGAGGTTCCAGATAGTCCACGGTCTTGGGAGTCCGTCAATCATGGTTCGTCTGTGTATGTTATGGGATATGCAGAGGAAGAGGATATTAGTCGGGCCAAGAGGAGGAAGGTAGCTGATAAGGATATGAGGATTCCGCTTCGAAGTGTGTTTAATTGAGGCTTTCATATAGGACGAGGCGAGGACCCTCCACTATTGGCTTCCTCCAAATATCAGCTTTTGGTTGGTGAGCTCCACTTCTTCTTGGAGTATTACCTATTCAGATTTCTTTATATGATATGTTGTGTTATGAGGACGTAGGTAGCCCTATCCCGACTTATATATATTATGGTCATGTTTTCTTAGAGGATTTTGCAGAAAGTATCTTGTGTATAATTTTGGGTATGACATGTCTATGACCTTGTCGGCCCCTATGTATCTATATAAACCTTTTTTTGAATTATTTATGCGAGTTAAGTCCTAATATTGTTGCTTATATATATGGTTGTGGACCGTAATGGCATGTGATAGGTTTGATAATAAACAAGGATAAGGTATGTGGTTCGCGGTTGGGTAGAACTTGATGTTATAATGGGTATGGATTGGTTGGATTTTTGTTATGCTAACATCGATTGTAGATAAAAAATGGTTCGATTCTAATTCCCAAGAGAGTCTGTTTTAAAATGGAAGGATAATACGGCATCGCCGAGAGGTAGATTTATTTTGTATCTCAAGGAAAGGAAGATGATCAGAAAGGGCTATATTTATCACTTAGTTCGGGTTCATGATGTGAAAATAGAGTCACCAACCATTCATTCTATCCCTGTGGTTAATGAGTTTCCCGATGTGCTTCTGGGTCTTCTGCCTGCGCGAGAAATTGAGTTTGCTATTAACCTATTACCAGATACTCAGCCAATATCTATTCCTCCCTATAGAATGGCACCCACAGAACTGAGAGAGTTGAAGGAACAACCAAGGGACTTGCTTGAAAAAGGCTCTATCAGGCCTAGTACATCACCATTGGGAGCACCTGTGTTATTTGTGAGGAAGAAAGATGGTTCCTTGAGGATGTGTATTAATTATAGACAGTTGAATAAAGTGACGATCAAGAATAAGTACCCCCTCCCAAGGATTGATGATTTATTTGATCAGTTGCAAGGTGCCAAGTGTTTCTCGAAGATTGACTTGAGGTCCAGGTACCATCAGGTGAGGGTTAAGGAGAAAGATATTCCGAAGACAGAATTCAGGACCAGATACAGGCACTTTGAGTTTTGTGTTATGTCATTTGGTTTGACTAATGCCCCGACGGTATTCATGGACTTGATGAACCGTGTTTTCAAACCCTTTATAGATATATTCATGATTGTATTTATCGATGATATATTGGTGTATTTTTGTTCAGAGACTGAGCATGCAGATCATTTGCGTACTGTGCTCAAAGTTCTACAAAAAGAGAAGTTGTACGCCAAACTCTCTAAATATGAATTCTGGTTGAATTTTGTAGCTTTCCTTGGGCATATTATTTTGGGTGAAGGTATCCGGGTTGATACACAAAATATTGAGACAGTAAAGACTTGGCCTAGACCTATGGCACCGACGAAGGTTCGTAGCTTCTTCGGATTGACAGGTAATTACAGGAGATTTGTAGAGGGGTTTTCTTCCCTTTCAGCACCATTGACAAAGTTGACTCAGAAGAGAGCTAAATTTAAATGGACTGATGCTTTCGAACGGAGTTTCCAGACATTGAAAGGCAGATTAACTTCAGCACCGGTTCTAACGCTCCCATAGGGAACCAATGCTTATGCAATCTATTGTGATGCTTTGGGCGTTAGATTGGGTTGTGTACTGATGCAACATGGTAAGGTTGTAGCTTATGCTTCTAGACAACTAATAAAGCACGAAAAGAATTACCCGACCCACGATTTAGAGTTAGCCGCGGTGATTCATGCACTAAAGATGTGGAGGAACTATTTGTATGGCATTCATGTTGATATCTATACGGATCATAAGATCCTTCAGTATATCTTCAAGCAAAAGGAATTGAATTTACGCCAAAGGAGATGGTTGGAGCTACTGAAAGACTATGACGTTGATATTTTATACCATCCAGGGAAGGCGAATGTAGTAGACGATGCCCTCAACCGTAGATCTGTAGGTATCATGTCATATTTACAACCCGAGAAGAGTGGCATAGCTCATGACATTCATCAACTAGCTAGTCTTGGAGTTCGGTTACTGGACTCAGGTGATACTGGAATTACTATTCAGGACACGACAACATCCTCTTTAGTAACTGAAGTGAAGGAACACCAGAACGAGGATCCTGTGTTAGCTCATTATAGGGATACAAAGCTCATTATAGGGATACAACCCCTCAGAAAGAGAAGTCACCATTTGAGATTACAGAACATGGGGTCCTCAGATATCGAGGACGATTATGTGTCCCTAATGTTGCAGGGCTGCGTCGGCAGGTTATGACAGAAACTCACTATTCTCGTTATTCAATCCATCCAGGAGCAACAAAAATGTATCATGATATCAGGGAAATATATTGGTGGGACAAAATGAAAAAGGATATAGCAGAGTTCCTTGCTCAGTTCCCTAACTGTCAGCAGGTTAAGATTGAGCATCAAAAACCCGGTGGACTATTGCAGGCTATAGAGATTCCAACTTGGAAGTGGGAAGTAATCAATATGGATTTCATCGTAGGCTTACCTCTACCCAGTGTAAGTTCGGTTCTATATGGATGATTGTTGATATACTTACAAAATCAGCCTATTTTCTGCCTGTTAGGACTACATATTCTGCAGAGATTAAGGAGATAGTACGACTTCATGGTGTCCTTATATATATTATCTCGGATAGAGGAGCTTAGTTTACATCTAATTTATGGAGGTCCTTCCAATAAGGATTGGGGACTCAGGTAAGTCTTAGTACTACATTTCATCCCCAGACAGATGGACATGCTGAGCGTACTATTCAGACACTGGAGGATATGTTACGGGCTTATGTGATAGACTTCAAGGGTAGCTGGGATGATCATCTGCCACTTATTGAGTTCGCGTATAATAATATCTATCATTCCAGTATTCAGATGGCTCCATATGAAGCTCTTTACGGATGGAAGTGTAGATCGCCTATAGGATGGTTTGATGTTAGGGAAAAATACGTTAGTAGGACCAGAGTTGATACAACAGGTAATCGAGAATATTAATCTTATACATGAAAGGCTATTAGCAGCTCAACGTTGTTAGAATTCTTACGAGGATAATCGACGACGAGACTTGGAGTTTCAGTTTGACGATTGGGTATTCCTAAAGGTATCACCGATGAAAGGCGTTATGAGGTTCGGTAAGAAAGGAAAACTTAGCCCTCGGTACATTGGACCATATAAGATCATACGCAAGGTAGGCCAGGTAGCATATGAGTTAGACTTGCCTTCTGACTTAGAGTCTGTACATCCAGTCTTTCATGTGTCTATGCTTCGTGAATATATCAGAGATCCTTCTAGAGTCATGTCAGTTGACGATGTTCAGGTCACACAACAGCTATCATATGAGGAAACTCCTATTTTTATACTAGATAGACAGGTTAGGAGATCGAGGACTAAAGACGTAGCTTCGGTGAAAGTACTTTGGAGAAACAATAATGTGGAAGAAATAACTTGGGAAGCCGAAGAAGACATGAAGTCTAGGTATCCTCACTTGTTTCCTCTTCCAGAAAAGGATCCGACTGAGACATCACAGCCTTAAGGTACGTGTATGGATTCTTGTGTTAGTTATTATCATTGGTCGTGTGAGGCCATTGTCGCTATTGATGATTGTGGTCCTATGTGGCATTGAATTATTGAGTTTTTTTTACAGGAAGGGTTGATAGTAGTACTTTTACAAAGACGACTCTACCAAAATTTATATAGATCTCGGGGAGTTAAACATTCGAGGATGAACGTTTCTAAGAGGGGAAGGATGTTGCATCCCGCATTTCGTACGTTAAAGTTTCTTCGTAATATAATCGACGTAGACTCGGGAATGAGAATATTTTTGAGGTTATAAGTATTTATGCTATTTATAACAGGTGGTAAGTAAGTACTGTGAAGGTTAGGGGGTAAACAAATCAAAGAAGATGAGTTTTATTAAAGGTTGTCAATTTGGGATAAAATACGGTCCAAGCTATAATACCCGGTATTTATGGACTAGTGTCATACAAGGTACCACATGACCATGATAGTAAGGTGTATAAAGTATGTTAAAAGTGAGTAGTATTTTAAGTAATTTGAGATAATTCTTAATTATGTGGATAATTAGATAATTATTAATTTTAGTGGGAGATTAACTAATTAATTAAGATATTTGGATAAGATTAATGGGCCTCAACTTGGCAGCTTTTGCCTTAGGTAATTGTGACTCTTAAATTCATGTAAAAGGTGGCACATTTAGAATATTTTTGTGGATAAGTCATCTCCTAAGTGGAACCCACACCCACTAAGGTATAAGACCTCTCTAATTCACAAAGAGAGGTGCTTATATCTAGATACAAAGTAATGGATGGAGCTCTCAATTTTAAGAGATCTCTTTACTTCATTAAGGTGTAATGGCAAGCTTGCTAAGTAACAGATCTTCTACAACAAAATTCATACGATATTATATTATGTAATAGCAACAGGATTTGCAATTCTCAGGGAGTACGGTACAATCTTTCTCAAGAATATCATACAAATTTTTCCCTACTTCGATCCGCTGTTACGTGTTTTTCGCAAAGACATGTGTTAGAGGAATTGTCAAGAGAATCAACTCAGGTATGTTAAGGCTATCCCTTCCTTCCTTTTGGCATGACCCATACGATACAAACGAAATGAGTAAACGCACAACTTTCATAAATGACTATATTCATAGAGGTACTAGAGATGCTTATGTTCTTTATTTCACGTATGTCTTATTATATCTTCTGTTCATGGGTCTCAGAAAAATACGTAGTTGATAAAGTTTATCCGAAGGGCATATTGATCTTATAACATTCCGATAAATCTTATTAATGTATTTCTTATGTATTTCATTTATTTATACATGTACATTGACCCATGACCAGATGGCGTTATATATGCGTATATTATATGTATATGGGATATGGGAAAAAGTTACGACGTTATATACGCAGCACCACCTGATCAACTGGTATAGTGGCCGAGATGATATGATGGAATGTCCTCAGAGGCTTGATGATGTTATGTACACCTATACCTATGCATGATACGACATTTATATGCACGTACATGACATTATAAATGTTTCAGGATTCACGAAATTATTTAGACTCAAAATGGAATTCTTTACTCCATGTTTCATCTATGTCTTTTATGTACTGGTTTTCATGCCTTACATACTCAGTACATTATTCGTACTAACTCCCATATTTCCCAAGGCTTGCGTTTCATACCCGCAGGTGCAGGTAGACAGGCTGACGGTCCCCTTCTTAGGATCCTTGATCAGCGAGAGTTGGTGTACTCCATTTGATCCGGAGTTGCTTTGAGTGTTGGTACGATGTGTTTGTATACATATATGGGTATGACGGGCCCCAGTACCGTCCTTTATACAGTTGTACACTCTAATAGAGGTTTGTAGACATTTATGTATAGTTGGATAGTATGTGGCCTTGTCGGCTTCCAGTTTTAGATATATAGTTGTCTATAGCAGCTTTGTCGGCTCGCCCTACCGTTTTCCGCATGTGTGTGTGTGTGTGTGTGTGTGTATGTGTATATATATATATATATATATATATATACACATATATGTGTCTTTTGGACATGTTTTCCTTACGTATCTGTCGCGCCCCCTTTTTCTCGCGAAATCGTATTTCGACATTTCACAACTCCTTTTGAGATGGGTATTAAAAAAAAGAGTCGCCACCTAACTATTTTTAAGGTGCGTTAGGGCACCTAAAGCAAACAACTCATAAAACTAGTTTGCATCACCAGAGATCGGGTAAAGGCTTGAAATTACCTTGAGGGGAAGGTGTTAGGAACCCCTCAAGGTCCACAAAGGTGGGTCCCGACCGAACTTAATTAAGCAAATTAGCCGTTAAAGGAAAATAAAGCAATTCAGACTACCATTATTTTAAACCAGGCAATTAAAGGGGTCCTAAGTTTCTTATCCTATAGGATCATTTCCGTGCAATACTTGGTAACTTTCCCCAAGTTTGGGTGCTACACATAGTATTAGCGCACAGGTCATCATCTACTTTACTACCAATTACTATCTTTCAGTTATTACCTAAGCGTTCTAATAGCTTCTAACTCGTACCTTATGCGTGCTCTACCCGTCCCTTATCTATGGTCCTAGAGGTGTTTAGGACCTCTATTTAAGGTGGTTCTAGACTGATCTATGTTGCTTAAAAATGAGAAAGCTAAGAGACAAACAAAGATGCAGATATGACTGTCACACAAGGAGCAAATAGGGGATCATGTTAACCTCCACAAGTAAACAACAAATGCACGCAATTCCCACATACAACTTTTATTAATTTAAGACCCTATAGGCGGGATATCTAGATGAGCATAAACAGAATATAAGACAGCAGTTTATTAAAATGAGTGTTGGCACCTACTGGCTTGCCTACTGATTTTGTTGAGACTCTGGATCTGGAAAACTTCAAGCAGTACTAAATTGCAGTTCTTTTTAGCCCTAGAATTCTTAATAATCCTACAGGCTTGCCTAAGTGATAACCAGAACAGAATCCTATATGCATGGTATATAATACTGTTAATTAGACTTATAACAACGAGTTACTGATTTTAACAGACAAGGTTTTATCCTTTAGACCCTATAGGCATGATTTCTAGGTGTTAGAACTGATTTCACCCTATAGGCATGATATCTATTAGTTTAAATCCTATAGACATGATTTCTAGGTTTTGAAACTGATTTTTTATCTCCTATAGGCATGTTATCTAAATTGAAACCGGTTTTTATTAGCATGATATCTAAGTCGTATGTGGACAGAATTTTAAGCAACTTGCTAGGAAGGTTAATATTCAAACAGATAGAATCCTATATGTTATAAAATATGCACAGATCCTATGGACAGGATTTCTAATGCAAGGGGTCTATGAACATGACTTCTATTATGCGAGTTTTAAAAGTACAGAACTAAACAATTAAGAAATTCCTATAGGCAGGATCTCTAAACAAGTAATAGCAATCACACAACTTGATCAACATA